>JAIPMN010001407.1:5601-28147 GCA_020650975.1 Apostichopus californicus | reverse complement strand
CCCCTTCCTCCCCAAGTCTACTAGCATTCTTAAACAACTAACAGTAAACATGAAGATATAACCTTAAACCACTCAAGTACCCTTCATCACATCAATGAACTTGTCAATGCACTGTTAAATATGAAAATAGTAAAAACACCAAGAAGTAGTAAAAGTGAAATTAAAGTTTATAGGAGTAAAAAACCCTCAAACCTGCCCACCACAATTCATCTAGCATTCATTAACAACTTACTGTAAAACTTAAGATATATATGTAAGAGCACTGTTCCATATGAAAATGATAGTATAATAACACCAAGAAGTTGTAAATTTAATGAAACGGAAACAGGAGAAACAACTGAAACCTTGTAAGGATTTCTGTTTATATCTGGCTATTTACATCAGCTGAAGCAGTGCACATGGTTATTTTACCTTGCAATGTTCCTGTCCAACATATGCTTCCCCACTGTTCTTTTTACAACAAAAGGAAGAACAAACTAACTAAATTAAACCCCAAAATACCTTTATTTGTGCTGAGATTTCAATTTCATGATATATTTCAATAAGGCAAATGAAGAAACATACGTCAAATTTGTCTCTACATATTCGTTGCATATTTAAGCCATTTGCAGAACTGTCTTCACACTAAATATTGATTAATTGTATTTACATCACTGTTTATTTTGCAAGCCAAGTTTGTAAGGCTATCGGTTGGACATTGTTAGAATACAGACTTTGGCAACCGTTAATCATATGTATTACATCTAACAACAAAACATTTAAGTTGAATTATAAGAAAGTTATTCAAAAGTATTAAATGGACTTGGATATTGAGTTGATCAGATGTTCATCATTTCAATACTGACATGGACTGTTCATAATGGAAATATCTAAATTCCACAATGTAATCACTTAATTTCAGGTTTATGAGTATAAAATTCTGGTTAATGAATAGTCATAGAATTTTTCTATTTTCATAAAACACTACATAGCATATTAATGAATTAAAAATAATGGTCACACTGATCTTATCTTAATATAGTTTACAGAGTCTTCAGTTAATCCAGCTCCATCTTAGAAGACAACAGCATATTCTTCTGGATTGTTAAGATGATCTCTAAGAAGCTCATAACACAGAAGGTATTCATCCTGGGGATGAAAGGAAAATGGACAACTTACAGAAAATCATCTACTTAAAGTGGAATGCCTCAATATACCTACACAGCCACATTTACTATGATGGTCTGTATTGACCTCAATATGTGAACTATTTTCAAACTTAGCTACAAACGAAGCAGTCAAAGCAATACCATTAATGATTTTCATTATCATGTCCTAGTCAGGGGAATATCACTAAGGATAATCATGGTCACATTAGCCCAATCAATAACATGACAATGGTCATACTTATTGAGATACATATATTCATATTAAACATGTCACATATAATAGAGTACATCAATATACCTTAACATTGTCACAAACTATGTCACATGTAATGAGATAGGTATGTATGTATAAATATGTCACATACATTTATGATGGAGTACACCAATATACCTAATCTACAGTAGCAAAGGTACAGTTTAAGGTAAACTGTTTCTACAATACAGATAAGTTTAATTCACTAATCCCCCCACCCCCTTTCACAGCAGGTTTAACAGTAGCATAAATGTCATATGTCAGGTAGATTCAGATAAGTGACAATCAATTCATCTTATACAAACCTGTGTCTGGACTGCCTTAGGACATTGCTTCCGTAGTTTATTCAAAGTTTGAAATACATCAACAGTGCCCTCCTCATCAATCCTCTCTAGTTCAGAGATTACTGTGACATAGACAGCACTCAAACCAACTCCATTACTGAGAGAAGAGAAGCAAAACACAAAGGTGATCAATGACCATGGAATAAATTTGTTTATTAGATCAACACCATAATGTGTTAATGAACTACAGCTGGACCAGAGCAGTTAGTTCTGATGTGACTTGATGAATTCTTTGTGTGTTTGTAATGATTCAGTTTAACAGTCTATGCAGGGCCGGATTTAGCTTGTGGGGGCCCGGGCCAGCATAGTTTGGGTACCCTTTCACGATTAGGCCCATTATCTAAGTGGAGCGCCACCATAGGTTGGCGCGTAGCGTGCACGAAAAGTTAGGCAGGAAATGCTTCCCAAATTGCTGGAATGGCACTTCCCAGGCCTTGCAAGTTGCACCTAAACATTGATTTACATTTGTAAACACTGAGTTTTTGCGGTTTGTGGTGTCACGTGTGTGACAAGCTACGCAAATGCCGTAGAATAAAGAACCCTGCATTCTTATAGGCTGATGTATTCATGGAAAGACAACTTTTGTTCAGTGTTGAGTTTTGAACAAAGGTCCGTATTTCACATGTTGACCATCGACGGACGTACGAAAGGCATCTTATGCCTCCATTTTTTGAGGGGGTGGGTGGGGTGGCCCGGCACTGAGTGTATGAAATGCAGTGTACTTAAACTGGACGTGGGCCTTAGTTCTGATGTATTTGATAAATTCTCTGAGGGTTTACAATGATTCAGTTTAATAGACTATGATACATACATGCAATGTACTAAAGCTGGACCGGTGCCTTTAGTTCTGGTGTATTTGATGAATTCTCTGAGTTTATGCACATCAGGTTTATTTCCAGGCCATCCATGGAAGGTGAAATGATCCACCAAAAGGGATTTCTGAAACATTAAACATAAGTGTATGCATTTGTTAATTAATTGTAAATGTGTAAAATTAATGTGACAAGATATGCCTGATGAAGTTTGTTAGTTTAAAGTTTTGTAAAGTGGAGCGAGATATTATATTTTATTGCAATGTGTTAATTTATATGCAATGAGAATACTCCTTCAAAAATATATAGTGAAAGGCATTAGCCCATTCCCAGAAATGTTAAAGAAATAACTATACAATCAACCATAGCAAACTGACTGAAAAATTATGACTAAATTAAAGGACCAAGTTTAATTAATTTAAAATGTTTCATTTAGTTATTGAGAGTAATGAAAAAGTTTCTCTTAGAGTTGGTTCTTGAGTAGTAATAAGTAGAGAACTTATGTAAAAGTACTTTTTGACTACAAAAAAAAAGAGCAAATGATAAAATGATATTGACACACAACTGGACATAAATATTATACTAACTAGCTATTTACCTCTTTTCTTTTATGTTTGACTTCAAACTGTCTCATGGTGAACACATCACTTTCTTCAATCTCCTTACAGATCACAGTCATCAGACCATTAGAAGTGGCTGCATTGTGGACATTAGGCCAATAAACAGTTAGAGACTGTAAAATAGAAAGGAGAGAAGTTATTAAACTACTCATTAAATATAAAGGAAAGAGTAATATTATTAAAAAACACAGCTCCCACAGGAAACGCTCCTCTCACAAAGCATGTAGTGTCACCACATCATTACTACTTACCATAAATTTGTAATATTATTTACTTCAATTTTAGATGTTTTCAATTAAAATATGACATCTTATTAAGATGTGGTTCTCATTCTTCTTCACAATATTTTCAAGCCAAGTGATTAATAGCAACAAATGTTGTAAAAGTAAGTTCTATGATATAGGTCCTTTACAAATACTTCCAAAAGACACAACAATCTTCAATGTAGCAAAAACCTGACTACTTAGTTAAACAATCAACCACTCAAGGATTTAAATGTCAAGAATGACTGGGAAATTGTAAACTGAGTTTGGAAGAGCAGAAATGTTTTGAATTTGTCTACTAAGTTACTTTAGATGATTGGTGACCAAAGTGGTTGGATATGCATTTTTGCCAAAAGTTTCTTTCCCTCTTTATCTTTCTCGGACACTATCCCTTAAACATCAAGTAAGTTGTAGTACATATCAAATGAGGCTGTTACAACTTAAAAAATAATTGTGAGTTAGTGTTACAAAAATTGCAATCAGCAGACTTCACACATGCAGGACAATTTTTTTTTTCAGTTAGGAAAACAATTCTAAAGTTTGTGCATATTCTTTGTGGTTTAAGTATTGATAAATGTAAGCTCTTGTATTTAAATAGTAATCATGTAATTCAATGTAAATGTAATTCACGTGAGCTTGTGTGTAGCAAGATGAATATTTATGAATTATTATTTTATCAATATATTATAAATTATTCTCTGCATATGCTGTTTAAGTTATTGTATGTCAGGTGGTATTGGTACTAATTAATGCATTTCTTGATTAACACTCAAATGTTCTGTAGACTTCAAACACTTAGCTGTGCAAAACATGCTTCTTATTAGACACCTACCTCATCAGAATCATCTATGGTGTTCAACATTACAATGCATTTACAGTCATAATCAAAGACCAGTCTCCAAACGTCTTCTACGGTTGAGGCTAGAGGTGATTGGGTCATTATAAACCCCCTCTGTGAAATGTCCTGAAAAATGTATGTATAATGGCCATTACTAGTTAGAGCAATCTGGAATATATACATTTCAAACATCTTGTTAATACAATGAACAAATTAGTACTTAGTATCTACATATGTTTTAAGGTTCCACATCTTGCAGGAGAAGTTTCAATAATTCTTTTATGATGCATATGCATATAAGAAATGTTTCCACAAAATAAAAATCAGTTGCTTTTAGATTAGATATAATGTTATTAGAGACCAGATAGGTACATTACACACAAACCTTGGCAAAAGTAGCATTGATGTAATCATTGGAACCAAATACGTTGCCTGGGGATTTCAAGACTGGTCTGAATTTGTCCACTGTAAAAGAGTAATATGGAAATTTCAATAATGTAAATAACCTACCATCAATAACTAATTTGGGGTGACAATTTCATTGTTTCATGTTATAAACATATGTTTTGTTACGCAACTAAAATTTAATGGGAGTAGCTCACCTGGAAGGAGATCAGGGAACCTGTTCTTATGATTATTCTCAGATGAATTTCCTGCTAGGGTTGCCAAGTCCTCCTGATGTTTGGTAGTTTCTTGCAAAATCTAAACAAATTCATGCAGTATTTCTTTTTAGATTCATTAATACACATTGACTAAGCTAATCATCTAATATTGCCTAATTTTCTAATTGAATACCAAATTACTGACATATTAAAACAGCATAAAGTAGTACACCACTAAGTAATAAAACATACATTAATTAATACATCATATAGTGATACAACATATTTAGTATTACACTTAAAACATCTATTGTTAAACATCATTCAGTAATACACCTACCTGGAATTCCTTCTTGCATTTCTCCTTCATTGCTGACAGGTGAAGTTTCTTGAGTTGATGAAATGACATCTGAGAGTCTGGAGACAACATGGCTTCCAACAAAGCATCAAAGATGAATAGATACTGGAGCTAACATTGAAAAGAAGCATATTGACCTCATCAAATGTACAGAATTCTAGAGACTAGTTGTCCTCCTACAAACTGATTCAGTATTTCCTGACCATCAATTCTTACAGACACAATTATATCATATATACTAGTAATGGATATACCAGTCGCACCAACACCATTACTCTATGTATCAAACATATATACTTACTTTTGTCAGTACCATGTTCACCCTGTCTTTTCTCATTCCTTCTATGACATCAAACACACTGACTTCCTTCTTGGTTTTAATGACATCCATCAGATCATAGAGACTAATGAATACACCAGTAGCACCAACACCATTACTCAAAAAAGGAAAAGGGAGATACAAATAAATACATTTTTCAACCATTGAAATTTCTTGTTCTCAAGGAACTTTATAGGAAACTAAATCACCTCAATGAGAACATCCCGATTGAGTCTGTATTAAATATTTAAAAGAGCAATGTGATATGTTTCTGGGATTAAACATTTCTGTTTCCACTCTGGTGTTCTTACCTACAATGGACCAGTAAATGCTTGCCTCCTTTCTGGTGATTCTTGATCTGTTTGATGACAGAGATGAGGTCAGCAGGCTCGGAAGGAACACCTCCATACTTCCAGCACGGAATCTCATACTGTCTTACTGTAAGGACTTTCTCATTACCCTGATGTTATAATGTAATAAATAACACACAAGTGAAGCAGCAAGGAGTCAACATGATCTTCCATGATTCTTAACAGATCTATGGTAAACAACATAGCCATGTGGGATGGCAACAAATAAAATCTTAATTTATTCACTGTAAAATATTCTTCTTTCATTCTCTTCATCATCATGAGACAAAACCAGAATAGCAAATGACAGAAGTAAAGGAAGTAATAATTAAAGTCAGTCAATTAATCAACCAATTATATAAATCAAATATAAATAACACCTCTGATTCTGTAGAAGGTGCTCCTCTACAACACCAGTACACTTTTATGAAATAATTTATTTAAACTGTTTAAGTATCTCATAAGGGGTACAATAACTTAAAGAAACTGTTAAATGATAAACATTGGCTTCCTCCTTAAGTGCCTTTTATTAACTAGTTAAACCCTATACATAGCTATCTATAACATCAGAGATATTTGCCATTCATTTTCTGGGGGTGTGTATTCTGAGAGCCATTTGACTGCATCAGCAGGACTGCTGTTTTTGCATATAACAGGTGTAATGAATAAATCAGAGCAAATGTATAGGTAAGTAGTAACAGGCCTACCTTGAAAACATGCATTTCTCTTAAATAACAATGCTATGCATTGCACAGAAATAAAACAATGGAGTATAACATCGTTTAAATGTATATGATTCTTAAATAATTTTATCACAAGAGATAAAAAACAAATGAAACAAACAGCTTGATGTTGTTAAATGATCTGAAGTTGTTATCAGAGAATAATGACACCAAATCAAGTCCCTCCTTCAATTTGAAACACAGTGCGGGGTATGAATGCCCCGCAGTGTCTTACACATTCATAGCCATCAAGGATTAGAATATGGTTTGTCAGACAATATTGACAACTAATTGATGGCATCCTAACAAAGTAAGGTTCTAATGCTGCTATATCGTACAATTTATAACAATTCAAGCAAGCATCTTATTGTCATTAAGAGTGTGGAAAGGAGAATAAAACAACAGCAACACTGGTTACTTAGTAAAACTATCTCTTTGTTCTGAATATTTAAAACATAATATTGAAGCGTAATTATACAACTGCCAGGCGTCTTGCGATCAAATTTGAATATTATAGTCTGCTTTGGTTATTAAAGTGAAAATAATCTTAGTCAAGTAGAATCTACAATTAGGAGTGCTAAGCACAGTATTAGCACAGGTCTGCCATCTCTCCACTTTTACTAGGTGCAAGTATTGAAATATCTTCAATTGATTTTGAACGTTGATTCACACCCAGCTAATGGAAGTCACAAATATCTTTGTTCTAGAAATAGACTTTGACACTATAATAGTTCCATGAGAATTACAGAGAGTTTCTATCATTTGAGTGTTAAGATATTTTATAAGCACCAAACATGGTAATATTTATTCTTAGCATTAAGTCATATATTTTTGTACTTAGTTGTATTTTTAAAATTGGTTAAATAAATAAATATCAAATGTTGATGAAACAGCCACTGTGAATTTTCTAATGACATTTGTCCAAACATAAACATAATATGGCAAACAATCACTTCATATTAATTTGCCCTAAGTTTATTTACTTACCAACATGACCTTAGTACTAAATACTCAAAGACAAATGAGATATATAGGTTTTTTTTGTGAATATGAGTTTGATTTATATTCATCATGTCAGCAGAGAGTAAAATATTAAGTCATACCTTGATAACATTCATTTCTCTGAGAATGTAGCTTCTGAAGGCTGTTGTCTCTATCAACAGTACTCTGATAGCACCATATTTCTGGCTTCTATTGACCTTGTGTGGCCAGTATTGTGCATCCTTAGAATGCTGTTGTTATTGAAATAAAAGTAAAAAATTACACAGAAATGCAAACATGTTACATCATATTGATCTGCTATGGTCTTGACAATATTAGAGCGGTTCAACACATCTCTCTCTTAATGCTGTTGTTGTTGTTGTTGCTTGGTTTGTTTTCATCATTTCACATTTACTCCTTACATATATATTTATCAATTCATGTAATGTTTACCTGCTCGGTTCCATCTTTATCTACCAGCGTCACTATTGTCTCTACATCTTCCTTCCAAACCATCCTCCAGAAATCATCCTTTGTACCTTCCCTTGGTCCTTCAGAACAGTACAGAAATATCACAGGAACATAAGAAAATATAAAAGGCAGCTGGTTATGGAGATCAATGATTTAAACTTTAATCTTCCAGTAACTACCACAACATTTTCTTATGTTACCAAGTGCTATTCTAAAGAGATAATCACAAGTAACCACACAAAAGGAATCATGTCATTGTAGAATAGACAGTCCTACAAGAAGGCAGGAGAAAAGACAAAGACAAGAAATATAAGAAAGAGGCTGTTTTTACTTTTTTTAAAGTATTTAAAACAGCCAATTTTGAAGATAACAGTTGTAAAATGGTGGATCAACTTATTTCTGTTAACATTGGATAAAATGGTGGCTTATAGACTTTTAACAAGCATTTGTCAAAAATAGCTCAGAATGTATGTATCCATCTTCACAAAAAATGAGCAGAACATTTTTTGACACAGTAATTGTGTTGTAAAAAAAGATGCTATTTACTGAGTAAACAATTCAAGCAAGCCTTCCAAAAAGAACATCAACTAAGACATATCCTTGGACACTGATGTTCATCTAATAAAGAGTACAAGCTCAGAATGAATGTTTAACATCCGATCGATCTATTCCGGACAGTTATTCCCACAAATGCTAAATAATAACGATCTATACAAACCTTGTGCTGCTATGAACGAGACCTTCCCCTGGTGGTTCTGTAATGAATAAAGATGTATAGCAGTTTTCCACAAATCTTATTCAATGAGAAGAAAAGTTTAGAGCTTTCGAAAATGTTAAACAAATTTGAATACTTAGTTATTCCCTGGTAACTAACGGTTTTCTAAAACAAATTTGGATCTTCTAGATCTCCTGTCCTATACTGTATTTAAGTCTTCACAGACTAGTTTAACTAATTGTAAACCAGCTTTATTCTGATCGAGGTCTAAGCAGCGAAATTAAAACAGCTATAGTATTACTGCTGGCATATCCTCACCAACATATCCCTTGCTAAGTGAGCAGCAATAACATATCCCTGATTTGGCAGTGGACATATTTGCAAGCAATTACTTGTATATCAGTGTGAACATAGTCTGGCACCACCCTCCCCCCTCCCCTCCCCCGCCCCACACACACAGAATAGGTTTCTTCAGTTTTGTTTCCTTAGTCCACTAAAGGATCATTAGTAATTGGCAAGATTTGAGCTACGAGATTACAATTTTCTGTTATGGACATATCAAATAACTATTGTGTACACTTTCCACATCAAACATAAATGGTAGCTGTCCTGTAACAATGTGGGTTACTTCATATACAAACCTGAACAACAATGGGTTTCTTTTTATATTGTTATTTAAATTTCTAAATTCTCAATTCATGTTTATGGCATACATTACACAGGTAATAAGTATATAAACTCTCGTAAACACTTAAGTCACTTATTTAATGAATAGTACTTATTTATTCTACTCTATGCTACTTGCTGTATAAGTTATCATACCTCATACCAGTATATTTAGAGAATTAATGTTTCTATCTGCAGGAAACATCTCGACTTCCACCGGAATTATAATAGAGCGTTATTAATTCATACTTGTTAAATGTTCTCAAATCTGATTGTCACATTGACTTCAGCTGACCTTGCATTCACCTATTGATGATGCAGGGTAAATTCAATGGCAGAAGTAAAAATAGAAAATAGTATCTCGTTAAGCTTAATCCAGATCCCAGCTTTCTGCCCAGGCTAGTTCAGGCAAACAAAGTATGGTATAGCAACAAGCTCCTTCAGTGTAAACAACCCTTGGCAAAATGATCACTAAACTAAGAAAGCTAGCTTACAACATGAATAATAATGACCATAGCAACGATAACCTCATGTACCATGCTGGTGTTAATGTGAATATAATCGCATTAAGCAGTCACCTAGGAAAAAGGCCTAACGATCCTGGTAAGATCATGCCTATTTCCTTGTGATCGAATGTTAAGGAGCATTTGCACTACACAAAAGGTAGCTGTTTGTTTTAGAACTTTCTTGATGGAATTTTTCAGGTGTTTATGACCCAAAATTAACTCTGTAGCTACGCACAGTATATTGTGTACTATACTAAGTACATATCCATTGTATACAATGGCCATAGTGTCAATTCATGTCGATTTGCTATGCTTGGACACGGGCAGAGTATGCCCTTGCATCAGATCATTATGCTGTACAAACTAGTGTTGTTCAATGCATAGGCTAATTATTGTCATTCTTGTTATTATATTTGTGCATTAACATGTTTTGAGATCTTGCTGTTGTTATTTTCCTTCTAAATGTTTTTATTAAATTGTAACATTCCGAGATGAAAATTAACATTTAATTACTGCTTTGTATTAATGAACAGGGTTAATCAACAGTCTACCGTGCATTAATTGCAGGACAATGAACTCAAGAGCTGTAGGCCGAGTGGATCCAGCGATAGAGTTATATATCCCTGTTCATGCATTACCCTGAGATAAACGCATGGTAGACCATTGATTAACCCATAATTCTTGCAATGATAGCTGTTGTACCCAAAGCAATACCTTGCAACCAGAAATACCACCATATTGTGCTTTAAAATAGCAAACTTCTAGGCAATGACAATGTAACTATGTATATGACATATTTCAATCACATCTGTGGACTATATCAAAGACAAATTGCAACAGTGACTTGTAAACATAAAACATGGTATTGTTAATTCAGCCCATCACCAGCCTTCCTGCAGAGACTTGCAACAGATATTTGTGGACAAATACAAATTGAGACATTAACCCGAACCAGGTTAAAGTATCATCACTAAAGGAGTGTAATTATATTACAAAAAGAGAAAATGTTTTTTATATTGAAAAGCAAAATTTTGCTGCAAAATCTGTAGCTATTCTTAAGAGTAACCAAGTTACACATTGCTAATATATCGCTGATCAGATATTCTACATCTCTTTTTGTTTTTCAATCACATATAAAATTGCTCATAAAGAATTTATTTCTATCTCATAACGAGATGTTAACTCTAATAATGCACTTAGGCACTAATAAATGACATTAACGCTTTCAGCAAGGAAGATTTACCGCGATTATCTAATGATTGATAACTATCTTTGTATGAGAGGAATATTCCTTAAGTTCACATTTTAAGATGTTTAAGACTTAAATGTTTATATTGTACATTGAAGCCAGTTGTAGTGGCTACTGTAGATGATTTGTTATTAACCAATCACATCTAAACTTATTTCAAAATGGAATTAAAATAGAATTAGTGGAACCAAACAACGACCCTTTCTTACAACAACTAGCATTAAACAGCATCATAAAGTAAGGCGATGAGACACTCTGTTATAATTTCTATGGCAGCTATCCTACAGAATTGTCTAAAGCAGCTAGGATATAGAGCAGCAGAAAGAGTTCCCTCCATGTGACTGTTTAAAAGCAGCAGCTATATTTTACAGTAGAATTACCTTGATGTAACTGGCATTGATATAGTCAGACCTAACATCACTACCATCTGTATCCAGCCTAACTCTTGAATGATCATCTTGGTAAAATAATGGAATGAAAAGGTTATCATGACAACATCTGTGGAGTGCATCAGTACATCCCTGCAAAGATTCTTAAAACGATTCCAAAAGATCCACACCTTTCATCCTTCTTTTACTGTCACACGCAAAGAGGTTTTGTCATTGGAAGGAAACTGTCATATAACCTGGTAACATGAAATATAACTCTAATGGAACAAGATTATGATGTTAAACTTACATGGCAAGAGAGCTTTGAAGAAATTCTTTGGTTTATTCTGCAACTTTACAGCTGCAGTCCATGGATGTTGCTGTCCTGTACTGAGAGCCTGATGCAAGAAAACAAAAGAAGTTTGATTTCTAAAGCAATCAAAAGAACAAAGCTATGAAACTAAAGCAATCAAGAAGACACGATGATCAGAAACCAGCTACAGTGTTCCTCTCTTGCTTCAACCTCAGTTAAGTATGACAATAATATGTAGTAAAATACACTTTATAAAGTCTTCATGGTACCAAACAGAAAGGAATAGAACATTGATTTGACTTGATCACTAAAGGATCTGGTCCTGGTAACCAGCTATGTAAGCTAACAACAACTTTTCACACAGTCTGTTCTGTTAATTTAAATAAGAAAGTAACAATATCTTGATATTTTTGGGCTGGATTATTATGGATTGTTCCTCTAGAGCTATGTAATATTTACGATCATCAGTTACTCCTGAAATTAATTTCAGATCCATTGTTTGGTAGATTGTATTCCTATAGTTTGGTAGTAAAATTCTGTGAGTTGAGTTGAGGTAAGCAGCTCCTGAAGTACAGTAAGTTATAATGATACCAGAAGGACTTGTAGCTGGGTAAAAACAATAGTACTACTCACCGTATACTGTTGGACGATTTCACTAATGACCTTTGACCTTTCTCTACCCATGAAAGTCTTATACTCAATAATTTTCATTGGTCTTGGTGTTATTGGTTTGCTAGCTCCGAGAGTGTCAATATGAGCTCCTGTGTATTCCTCAAACATCTCAGGGACTTCATATTCTGTATCATCTTCACTTTGCAGGTCTGGCTGAGGAACGCTTGGTAATTTACGAGCATCTGTTTTTCCAAGGTTGACATCCTCATACTGGTAGTCGGTCTGTCTCTTAATGCCCTGACGAGGCATAGCCTTGGGTGCTGCATCAGCTGTTTCAAGGATGGTTCTCTCATACCTTGATACTTGTGTGGGAGCTTCTTTCTCAGTAAGATCTTGATATTTTGGGGCTGGAGTAATTCTGGATTGTTCCTCTAGAGCTATGTAATCTTCAGGATCATCAGTTACTCCTGAAATTAATATCAGGTCCATTTTTGGTGGGAGATTTATTCTTATAATTTCATGTTTACAACCAAGCTTGTAAGTTATTCCTACTCCTGTTTAGCCTTAAATGATATTTATTAGTAAGAGTAGAACAACTTTATGGTGCAGTGTATAAATGATTTCCTTACCAATAAAAGAAAAAGGATCCCTGTGGTGATTTTGAAATCAATATATGCTAATAGAATATTTCAAATATGACACTCCCTATGGTAAGTTCAGAAATCAAAACTAAAAACGATTTAAAATATCAAATCATTTAAAAAACAGGTGCAATCCACAGACACTCAAGAGTTTATTCAAAGGTGAAGAGTGAACTCTAGAAACCTGATTAATAGTAATGTTAACATGTTTCAAGCGATTAAGTATTTTAAGATGCTAGCTGAACTAACAAGACACATACTCACCAGCATTAACATAATCAACATCTTGTGAATCTACTGGTTTAGACTCAGTCGCAGGCTTTCTCCGGATTCTGTTCAAACGAATATTAGACAAATTGAAAAAAAAATTGTCCAGCAATTGCATTAAATTAAAATTATAAAGGAGGGGAAGATGTATTTATATTATTTCCTTCGTTTGATGGGGAGAAGGTAGACATAGGCAGTTTTTCGCTGTATTCTGAAAAGGAACTAAAATTGGACTGGCAGGCAGGTCCCTTATCCAGCAAAAGAAAATGAGGTGTTTGTTACCTGGCAAGTCCACTAGCATGATATAAAAATGGAGGAAACAGTATCAACCCAAAGGTTGATGAACTATCTTTAAAAGTTTGTGGAAAACTCTTTAGTTAAATATCCCCCCCCCCCCACCTTCCTCAAAAAAACCTAGAAAGTCACATGACTTACTGAATCCTTGCCAATATGAGAGAAAAATTTACATACAAAATTTTCTAAAGAGCTGAATTGCTGAGCAGAAATGGCAAGTCTTGCAGTATTTAGTAATGCATACCTATGCAAAGAGGGTGGAAGGTCAAACAAACTTCACTTCTGCATAATTAGACTTATTCTGACTGTAACCAACAATCGACATTCAACGACCTTTGACCTTCATGAAAAACAATAGGGATCATTTGCTCACCAAGGGCTACCAACATACAAAGATTAAAGTTGAAGCAACGTTTACTTCTGAGATATCGTGTTTACAGGGTTTTCAGACTTTGACCTCTGTTGACCTCAAATGACCTTTGATCTCCATGAAAAACAATAGGGATCATCTGCTCACCTAGGTTTATCAACATTCAAGACAAAAGTTTAAGCATCTTCTACTTTTGAGATATCGTGTTTACAAGGTTTTCAGCCTTTGACCTCTGGTGACCTCAAATGAGCTTTTACCTCCATGAAAAACAATAGGGATCACCTGCTCACCAAGGGCTATCTACACACTTAGTTCAAAGTTCAAGAAACTGTTACTTCTTGTGATATTGTGTTCACAAGGTTTTCAGACTTTGACCTCTGGAGACCTCAAATGACCTTTGATCTCCATGAAAAAGGATAGAGAACATCTAATCACTATAAGGGCTATCAACATATTAAGTTCTTAGTTGGACCTTTCACTTCTTGAGATATCGTGTTTACTTGGTTTTCAGCCTTTGACCTCTGGTGACCTTTGACCTCCATAAAAACAATACAGATCATCTGCTATCCTAGGTCAATCAACAGTCCAAGTTTAAAGTTCAAGCATCTTGTACTTTTTTAAATACCGTGTTTACAATGTTCTCCGCCTATGACCTCTAGTGATCTCTCAAATGACCCTTGACCTCCAAGAAAAAAGGTAGAGAACATCTATTCACTAAAGGCTACCCACATACTAAGTTTGAAGTTAAAAAAAACTTTTACTCCTTGAGATATTGTGCTTACAAAGTTTTCAGACTTTGACCTCTGTTGACCTTTGAACTCGATGAAAATAATAGGGATCATCTACTCACTAATTGCTAGCCTCACACCATTGCATATATTCCTTCGGCCTTCGGCAAGGAATAACAAAAATGATGCTGATCTTTAGTTTTGCTTCAAGTTTTGTGTTAGAAATACTGGGTATCCATGCAACTAGTGAGAAGTCATGCTAGACTGTGCACTGAATTGCCAGACTATCTGGATCGATGCCACACCTCACCCCTTTCTTGGTCTCTCCCAGCCAGCTCACAGTCCCACCTCTACCATTGCTTGAAGCCCAGATTATCCACTTAAGATCAATCAGGGGAATAATCTTGCACTTTATATTCAGCTCTAGTACCAAACTTAATATTTGAATTTGATGGCCAACTTACCGCTTGATTATCACCACCAACAGAATAACGATGAGCAGGAATGGAATCACCAGGGCAACTAGATAAACAGGTGAGGAAGGAGGCTCACTCTCTTGAAAGAAAAGTTAAAGAAACACAACTGTTTAAAGAATGACAACTTGTATATGTTTAATATTACATTATTTTATTTTCGCTAACCAGTATTGTATATTTCATTACGTTCCCAAATTAATACTGATCCTTTCTGTGTTACCAATATTACTTGCTCCAGTCACTGTACTTCCTTCACTCAGAGCACTTTCCTGGTCTGTAGTGACAGTCACTGCAATGGTATAGGTCGTCCCTGATTCTAGAAGTGATCCATCAACTGTAAAACTCTCAGCACTTGGATCTGCTGTTCCAGCCTCTTGTCTGGACGAAACATCGCCCTCTATCTCATAGTAAATAGTAAACTGAGTGATTCCAGTACTGCACTGTACTGCTGGTTGCTGTTATGTTTAAAATGAAAACTAGCAGTTACTACACTAACATGCTGTTAAACTAAAACACTGACACTGGTCATCCCAATAATCTAATTTATCTGTTTTCATGGACAATAATACCAGCTGTAATATGTGTATATGTAAACTTATTATACAAAATATCATGACATTGATTAAAGGACTAGGGAGGATATATATATTACAGGAAATTAGTTAACACTTTCTGATTTATTTTCTGGACCCAACTTTATTATTTAATAACGGTATTAAAACTGCATTATGTGCTGGATTTGCAATCTCTCATTGTACCATGTTCTGCTAGTAAACTTGTATCTACATAAACCTAACAAAATCGATTTTACTATGGATACTGAAAACAAGTGCATATATATTTCACCATCAGCAAAGGGGTGGAGTTTGCTCGGAATATGAAGCTCTTTCACAAGAAAGGTCTGCTGAAAAACCTGTGCCATATATGAAGCTATTTCTTTATTTTAAAATTACTTGGCATTTGGCGAGTGTGATTAATATTCTATGCACTACACTGCATTGTTCACTGGCTTTTAATAACGCTACATTGCAGTTTCGGTAATTGAAGTAGTACACAGTGCAACATAAAGTCTTTCTTACTTTAATAGGATACACACATCCATTCCTATGCGTAATGTACACTGAAAAATGATACTGGTGCTTAACCTATTTGTTTAGCCTTAGGCTATGAGCTTGCAAGTTAATTACTGGTACTGTTCAGCACATGGGACTTGCTGATTTTAACCCGGACTAAACCATTCTTTCAAACTTTTTAAGAACATTAACCATCGTTTATATATAACCATGGTCCTACACCATGCTAAGCGTTGAAAAGAACAGAACACATTGACAAAATAAATGTTAAACTTTATCTTTGAGACCAGTTGAATAACAAAGAGGTAGAAAAACAATCTACATTTTGCAAGAAGAACACTCAAGTGTCTTCTGCTACTCATTGGTGAGAATGATAAGGTTTAGTTGAATTATTCTCCTATTAAACTTTAGCTCCTAACTCTCTAAGAATAGTTTCACACTGATTAACACCCCTTATCAACACACACAGCCAAACATTACCAAACTATCTTACCTGCCATGTCACAGTCACATCATTTGTAGCAGTTAAAGTTGTTGTGACCATCTGTGGATCAACAACATCTGTAGAAAACAACATAGCGAAGTCATGTGTCTTTCTCTCCTTGAAAGTTACATTTACATGTTAGGGAACTACCCTCCTCCTCCTTGTAAGTATAATTGCATTAAGCAATATTTAAGTGGATAGTACAATATTCTGGATGCTAACAATGGTTAAATTTATCAAAAATAATTGGAATGCACGATGAACATCCACATATATCCAGATTTGTTGCTTAATTAAAGGCATTTCTGTTTGAACTTAATAAGTAAAGTACTTCATGGTGATTCTACAGCAGTGGCATTCAACAGAGTACTACCTGTAATATACTTACCAATACAGAGTGTCTTTATGGTTAATGGTGGACCTCTGGGTCCCTCTCCACCCTCCCCTTCCCTGACTGCTGCTACACTGAATGTATAGTTTCTATCTGACTCCAGACTTGATGCTGTATATTCCAATGTTTGGTCAGCCTGGATCCTTGATCCACTCATCCAATCCTGAGATGGATCCATCTTGTAGTATGGGATGTATGCTACCACAGGAGGATCACCAACATCAGTGTCTTCATCCCAGGGTCTCCATGTAATGGTTACTGATGTAGTAGTTCTGGTTAACTCTGTAGGAGGGTCACTGATGGATGGTAACTCTAGAAGGTTGCAAGGAAAGAATGAAGAATAACAGATTCTCTAACTTACAATTCTCTTATCTGTTAATAAACAAATTCCATGACCAGGTCATTTATGGATTGTAACTGTAATGGGTTGTATAATGTAAAACCAAGGAGTATATATGACTCTTGTATCTGCTAACATTAATGATATCATTTTTTCCCTGTGTAAAAGTAAGTTGGCCTGACGTTACGATCCTAGCAGGATCTTCTTCAGAGGCTGAATGACAAGTACAGTAACAGAAGGGACAAAAACACGCACAGAAAACAGACAGGTTAATGAGCACCGTGAACACAATGAGATAGATGAAAGGGGATTATAAGTAGACAATGGATGGTGAGAAGAAAGCAACAGGGAAAGAGGAGAAGTAGGAGATAAACAGTGGAGGGACAAAGAGAGAATTAAAGGAACAGGGTAGGGAATAAACTGGAGAGGGACAAAGACAGAAAGGTGTGGAGAAAAAAAGGAAGGGAAGAGAGCTGTGGGAGGATGAGTGAAAGGGGGGGGGGGAGGGAACAAGGGGAGAAGGAGTGGGGGACAAGAAAAGTTAGTCATGTCCTTCCTGAATGTTCAGCCCATGAGGTTGAATGGTGCGAAGGCGTTGCATCCAGAGCCTCTCTCTGCTGATTCGTACTAGGTCAGGGCAGCTACCTAATGATTCAATCCCCTGTAAGGACATGTCGTTAATGGTATGGTTGGGAAGGTTAAAATGTTCTCCAACTGGGGTCTCAGTCTTCATGGTGTTGACTGTGGATCTGTGACCATAGAATCGCTTCTTGAGGGTGGTTTTGGTTTCGCCAACATACTGGATGCCGCAAACTCTACAAGAGATCAGATAGATGACATTGGTGGTAGTGCAAGTGATGTGACCCTTAGTCTTGTGTGTCAGTTGCATGCTGTGGCTGGTGATGGAATTGGATTCAACAATGTGGTGGCTGCTGACGATGCATCTCGAAGCACGATCACATTTGAAAGTACCATGCTGAATGGGTGTAGGGTTGGAAGTTAGAGGTGGAACAGCAGCACGCACAAGAAGGTCTCGTAGGTTGCGTGGTCGTCTGTAGGCGATGATGGGTTTTTCAGGGACGGCTTGTTGGAGTCTATCTGAAGTGAGGAGAATGTTGTGGTTGTTAGAGGTGATTTTCTGAAGAGGAGGAAGATTTGGGTGGAAAGTAACAACCAGGGGCAGCTTGTTGTCGCAATCTCGTCCCTTTTTGTCCTTCACTGCCAAAGTAGATGATCTGGAAAGGAAGCGGACTCTCTGAATGGCTTCACGCACCCTTCTGGCACTATGGCCCCTGGCAGTTAGGTGTTTTTCCAAAGCATCTGTATGGCGAATGAAAGAGGAATTGTTAGAGCAAATGCGACGAAGACGAAGTGCTTGACTGTAGGCAATTCCAGACTTACAGTGACAGGGATGGCAGCTTGAAGAATGGAGGTACTGGTGTGTGTCTGTGGGCTTGGTGTATAAGTCTGTAGAGAGAGAACCGTGTTCCTTGCGAACAGTCACATCGAGAAAGTTAACATGTTGGTGAGAGTAATCAGAGGTGAATTTGATGGTGCTGTGGAAAGAATTGATGTGATTGATGAAGGTGAGCAGGCTATCCTCATCACTGGTCCAAATGAAGAAGATGTCATCAATGTAGCGCCACCAGATAAAGGGACGGCAGGAAGCTGTACTGAGCATGCGTTCTTCAAGGCTAGACATAAACAGGCATGCATAGCAAGGAGCCATCCTGGTTCCCATTGCAGTCCCGTGTCTTTGAAGGTAATGCTTGTCCATGAACGTGAAGTTGTTTTTGGTGAGAACCTGTTACATGAGAACTTTGATGTCAGAGATGGGTGGACAAGGGTGGACCTTCTTAGACAGGGCTGCACACGTGGCTGCAATACCTTCAGCATGAGGGATGTTGGTGTAAAGAGAAGTGACATCGAAAGTACCGATGATGGCTGTACTGGGGATTTGGTTCTTGATATCTTCAAGTTTCCTGAGGAAATCTGGAGTGTCATGAATATAAGACTTACTTTTACACATTCTATTACACAGGCTCTCTAGTGGATAAGCAGTTTGCTAACAGTTTTATTTTATTTTTATTTTCATTTTTTCCCTACTAGGGATCACCTTAACTATTGGGGGACATAATCAAACGGCAAAGAGAATGTATATTTCAAGTAACAACACATAGCTTTGAACTCACTATACATGCATGTCTCTGATTGGTAGCAACTCTGGAGAGTTGTAAACAGGAGAACACAATCGCAGTTTCTAAATTTGCAATAATGTTTCTATCTGGGTGAGGGAAGGAGTAAAACCATATTAGTTTCAGTTTATCTATTAGAAATTCTTATAAACCAGTGATTCTTAAAATTTTACTACTTTATGTTTAGAAAATCAGCCTAATGTTGACATTTCCACAACACACCCTGCACACTATTATTAACTACGAAAAACTAAGCAAAAGTTCAGTATGTAACTATATGTAATGCAGTATAATACCAAATATTTGCTGGTGTTTAAAGACTTTATTGGCGACACACCAGTGGCGTAGCCAGCATGGGGGGTGGAGGACAGTGTGCCCCCACCACATAAATTTTGAGGACACGATGGGCGACGGTGAAAAATCAAAGGGAGCAACAACAAAAAACAGAATGCAAAAATGCATAGTGGTTTCGATGGTGTAACATTCATACACCAAAAACACCAAAAACATTAGGCTTACTGTACTCAATGTGGTACGTCTACACACTAAATATGAGGTCTACCCATGCTACCTTTCTTGAGCTATTGTGTTTACAAGGTTTTCACAATTTGGCCTGGGTGACCCTAAATGACCTTTGACCCCCACAGAAAACAATAGGCTTCTCGTACTCAATTGATACTTCTGCAACTTAAATATGAGGTTTACTTAAGCTTCCTTTCTTGAGATATTGTGTTTTCAAGGTTTTACCAATTTGACCTCTGGTGACCCCAAATGACCTTTGACCTCCACAGAAAACAATAGGCTTCTTGTACTTAATGTGGTACATCTACACACTAAACATAAAGTTGGTCCAACTTTCCCTTCTTGAGATATAGTGTTTACAAGCTGGGCGCCATAAACGCACACACACGCATGCCATCATGAATGCATTGGTTACGATGATAATCGAAACCAATATTTTATGGAACATGCAAGGTAGTTTAACAAGAGATGTGCTACACAGAAGGGATACTATTTTCACTATCTGAGACAGGTACGATTACCAGTTTCCAGTGTTACAGTGTTTTCTATCATCTGTTCAACAAAGTCTGGACAAGAAAATTAACTAATATCGTACCAGTTTCACAAGTTTGTCCTGCAAAGCCACTAGGACACTGACAAATGGACCCAGTGGGACTAATGTCAAAGCAAGTTGCTCCATTCAGACAAGGATCACTGCCACATGGAATGACTGATGGTACAATGAAACAATGTAATGTTAATTGTATGGACTAAGGATAAAGTACAAAAATATTAAGGAGTGCTAAAACCTTGTAAAGTGCATATTAAGTTGAAAATAGTGACATACAAAAAAGATATGAATGATAGGAAAAATAAAACAAGGAAGTACCGTCTCTACAGGTGTCCCCGGTGAAGCCATCTAAACAGGTACATGTGAACTCGGATCCAAGAGTGGGTGTACAAGCTGCACCATTTAGACAGGGATTAGGGTCACAGGGGCCGATGACTGTGGATTAATGTATTGATGGAATGTTTGAGGACAATCTTATATAAAATCTTTAGATTTATCTTTCCAAAAGAAATAGCAATTTAAAGGAAAGCAAAATTGATGAATAATTAGGTGTTGACATGCTATTCTAGAATACCAATAATGTAGGTACAATAACCATTTCAACAGAGTGTCCGAGATTGATCAGCACCTTTATTTAACACTGATAATTGCTGTATTATCATCTTAAAGTAGAAATTAGCTACTAGTGGCTTAAATTATCAACAAATGAGTTAATGTCAGTCTGAAAAATGTTTTGTGTTGTTCCTTAATACTAATACAGCAAAATATATCTTACAAAAATCTTCCTCAGCTTTATAGTGTTACTTAAAGGTCAGTAGATCAATTAAATTAAACGCAGCTGTGACTTGCTG
This sequence comes from Apostichopus californicus, assembly GCA_020650975.1. NCBI lineage: Eukaryota > Metazoa > Echinodermata > Holothuroidea > Aspidochirotida > Stichopodidae > Apostichopus > Apostichopus californicus. Next base: position 6,455 of record JAIPMN010001407.1, on the reverse strand, counting down.
GTGTGGTGTTCTTGTGGGCCTGGCCTTTCAATTAATGATAATACATATGTATGTACCTTCTTCACAGGTTGGTCCGGTAAATACACCATCGCAAATACACAGGAAATTTAGTCCATTGATTGGAGTGTTAAGAGATAGACAATTGCCCTCATTTAAACATGGATCAGTATCACAAGGTCCTATGAATGTAGATTAAACATAGTGCAAAGTATTATATTACAATTAAAGGTGTTCACAAATACTGTAGATGAGTTTTTGAAATAATGGAAATGGAAACAAGTTATGGATTGACTGAGATCAGAACATCCCTTCTCCTCATGCCCAAACTAGGAATGAAACTGAATATTGTGACAAAGTATTATGCTACTCCCTTGAAACTTGATTTCAGTGACTCTTTCTACCTCTATCACAAATTTCCCATTTCCACCTGAAACTGTTACTGGTAGAGTTGACGTCTATATAGAGGGTAGCAATTGGTTCCATTTTGACATGGATTCAGGTCATTTGAATTGATTTCAAAACTCGGTAGTAATAGGTACATGATGATTGTCAATCCTTCCTTATCTATTTCTACTTTACATTCCATGAAACAATTGAAAATATTGAAAATGTTGTAAGGATGATAGCCCTTTTATGCCTGATTTCAAAAAATAAAATAGTCCACAACTATCTCACAGATATGTACTAACTTTCCAGTACCTAACTTTCAAGACACGTTACTTTCCAAATTTCCAATTGTATAAGCATCTTTCCTACAAAGTCTAGACAAATAAAAGTTTGGGAGGATATCAAATATCGCACCAATTTCACAACTTTGTCCTGCAAAACCACTAGAACACTCACAAAACCCCCCC
>JAIPMN010001406.1:14527-24849 GCA_020650975.1 Apostichopus californicus | reverse complement strand
TAATCGAATATATATAGCTATACATGTTCAAGGGATCACCATTGTTGCTAATAGCTTGGCTATGTTAGTCTAGTCTTGGACATATTTGTCTTGTAGGGTTAAAATTGTGTAGAGTCAAGTTTTGTCTGTAGTTTATAGTTACTGTCATAGATAGATGATAATGGAATGTGGAAAGTGTTGGTACAGCTTGTTGTGGATCGATAAGGACAATGGCTGGTGCACAGCTTTCCTTATGTTTGTTTTCATTTGACTTCATCTGGTTGTTCCTGTTGGGAAGCCTTCTTAGTCAGCCTTCTGTTCCTGTGAGTCTGTGTGTCACCGTTCCCCCTCCCCTCCCCCCGCCCCTCACCACCCCATCATTCTAAGAACAACCTTTCACTGGGGGTGTCAAACTACAGCATTTGTTTACAACCTTAAACAATGGTGTGATATGATATCCTGTGGAGTGCAGCCTACTGACTATAAGTTTGTTTTAAAAACAAGATATGTAATAAAATACTTCCTCATTGCTTCCTCGAAATTGTACACTTCTGTGAATCGAGAGAGATAGATTTGTTACGTTGGTCGGCGTTGGCGTTGGTCTCTGGCTCGAGTAGGTAATCGAGAGGCCACTCGTCTCTCACCCCTTCCTCAAGAATCATGTCAAGATAATGATGCAATGGTTTCAATTTCAATAACTTTTTTAATATATCATTACCAAGTTGGGACAGGATTTCATGTTCCCTATTTCTTGAGATTTCTGATTCTTTCATGAGATAAACCAGATGTTTGCCAAGGAAGTCAGGTTTTGTATTACCCTCGGTAAAAGGATAAGGTAAATGCCAAGTGGGAGGTTTGTTATTGGTGTTCGAAGTTGTTGTTATTTTAAGACAGAATTTGTAAAGCTCTGTGAATAAGTGGCTGGTCGTGGTTCATATCGCAAAAGCAACTGGAAATTTTCAACGACAACAACAAGAAGGAAATTAAAATGGAGACAAAGGAAAGCCAATATGTTTTTTGATTCCTTTTCCTTTTAGGATTTTTTTTGTTTTGTTGTGGGTTTAAAAATTGCAAGATAGTATTTCAGTATTGAATGTGTTCTTATTGAACACTCTTGTCTCAGAAGCCAACCCTCGAAGGGAAAATATGAGATACTGGATATTTTCCAATTCAATGATTTATTAATATCAAGGAAGTAGAAAGTCATGGGAAGAACAATGTCAGTTACCTGTAAAAAAAAAAAAAACAGTCAGTTACAGAAACTTGAAAAGCTTTGTGTAGAGCTTGGTCAGTGTTCAAACAATTTTTGATTTTTTACCCTAATTTTACCTTCATCATCTCAGCAACCCTACAGTGGCAGATATTGTGGGCCAGGGGCAGGGTAGGAGGTATCCCCCTACCCATCAGAAAATTGTGATATGGATTTGGGTGCGTAGTTGCAAAATAAGCGTTATAATTTCTTGCAATTTTTGAAGTAATTTTTTTTCAAGAATTTTCCATGTTTTGCCATAAATATTGGGCAATCCAACATTTAACATGCCAATCTTCCCATTCCTTCCTCCCTTACCCCAATCCCCATCCCCCTATCCACCCAGTTCTTCAAGAGACTTGGTGATCAGCAGAATGAAAACAAGATATTGTTACGTGACATCCTAAATTGTATTATATAGAACATTACTTTCTAGGACTTCAGACATCTTCACATTTTTCAAGAGCAATACCAGTAGCTTTAAAAAAAAAAAGTAAAGAAATGAAAATCTTTGTCGTGGAGTGGGTGATTCACAAGATTGAAAATAGACGTGAAGAGCCAATCGTATATGCCCCGCAGGAACCAGCCGTCTCAACTTGAATGAGGGAGACATTCTGTGAATGACTCATATAGCCGAATTAATCATTGAAGCCTCTCACTGGGGCACGCCGGAGAAACGATCCTGGTCATTTCTAAATAACTTTCCGCTCTCCCCCCTGGAGCTATCATGAGAGGTTGCATGAATTGGGATAAAGTTGCACGAAATATCTGATGAAGAGGGTTATCCCAGTCACGATCTGCCCGACCAATATAAAAAATATTAACAAATGTCCCTTGTAATCAATGAAAAAACTGCATGTTAAATACTGCTGTTACAGGACAGCAAGAATAGAAAGGTAGGAATTTCTTTCATGTTTCAAACTTTTCTTGGAAGGGTTGGACAGTGAAAGTAACTTGGATATTGCAGTCTTCTTTGGAGTTTAATATAGCATCGTTTGTAAAGTTGGGTCGAGGTCATTCCTACTGTATATTTCCCGATTCAGGTCAAAGTCATTTGATACAATATATTATCACTTTACTATAGAAATTAAGGGATGTTATTTCATGAATTGTGTGCCCTTTGTCTCACTTGAAGCCACTTGATTTTTCGAATGTAGGTCTGATACCACTCAATACATTTCGTTCACATTAGTAGTCCATTTTATATATGACAATTTAGAAAGTGTTGGGAGTGGGGAGGAGGGAACATTGAATTTCCCGAAAAACATGAAAAGTGCATATTGTATCAACCTGAAATACCTTGTTTTTGGTCAAAAAGGACCCCTTTACACACTTTTGTCATTTAAGAGTCAGCCATTTTTTTGTGCAAAAACTACCCGTAATAGTTGAAAAATGAAATAAAATTGTAATAAAAAAATTTCCAGCTCTTACAAAATTTGGAAAGTAATTTATGTGATCAAAATGTGCTGTTTTTGTTGAAAAATATCCAAATATCAGGATTTGTGGCGTAGAATGGACAGATGTTCCATTTTGTTTTAAAGTTCTGAGGTATTACTCCCCTCAGAGTAGAATCACATGTCCCACTGCCTTTATACGCTCCAGATTTAAGTCTCTCCCACCCCACCAGCTTGAACTTCTCCTACCCCCTACCCCCCTCCCCCACCCCCGAAAAATATAACCCACCCAAACCTTGCTACTCTAAGCAAAACTGCATATGATCAAAATCTCACACTCCAAAAATGGAACAGTAATTAATAAGTGAAATATTACTTCAGTTCGTTTCCAAGTTTCACCGTCCAAACTCTGCTTTTTTCCCCACATTTTCAGCCAATCTTACGCAAAGAGCAATGTTTGTCAATTATCGACCTCTGTCCACATGCGTCATTTGAAAAGAAACTCGACTCAGGTGGGATAACAATACCACCTGGTTATTATGTTCATACTTTTGTGGAATAATGTCAAAAATTTTGCCAAAAATACCTGGAAAAGGACTCTTTGAAAGTGTATTGCACTTTGAATGTCATAATGACCATCTTCGAAGAATTTCAGGGGAAGCGTTAAATAATTTCAGATTGTATTTTGAACAAACCATTTGTTATACTTTAATGATATCTGTTGACAAGGAAAGAGGAGAATTTTTTTTTTTTTTTTGGTCTGCACAGCAGCGACAAAAATAGAAACTTCTGCTCAGGGCTAATGGTGTGTGGGTGTCTCATCATCTGTTCAGTCGGGGGTTTGACATTTTACAAGCGCACATCTTTGATATTGAAGAAATGCTCGAAAAGAGTCTACCAACGGTACTAATTGAATTCAAGACAAAAGATGTGAAAGGATTGGATATAATGTTTCCTTGCTTTGTAATGGATGGCCTTTTAGGTGCTCCTTTGTTATTGGCTAGTACGTTAATACACTCTATGTTCAGACAGACAGTGTTGTTATGTGGCTCGTGTTGAGTTACGTCTTGTTCTCATGGTACTGATAAGACTTGACTCATCACAGAATGAGGTTGCAATGGGGCTTTCCCAGACCTCCTCCCCCCCCCACCAAATTTTACCATAGATTCTGTCATAAACATATGTAAGTCCCAATTCATTCCGAGATACTCGACAAGCTGCAGTCTGTTGAGCACAGATCGTAACGGTTACATGAGTTGATTGCTAGTAGTATAAATAATTTCGTTCGTAATTATTATCGATGATCAAACGTCTCTTCGAAGGTTTCAAGTCGTGTTGGCTGTCTTTCAACTTGTGTTTCTTGAAGCTTGTTTTTCGTTCGAGGAAACTGCAACAAGCGGAACCAGGAACTAGTCAATCGCCCAGTGCCTCTGTCTCCAAGTTCGTCAGGTGTGTTTGCAGCTTGGTAGTCCTTTCAAAGGATCGTGTAACTTCAGTTCGTAGACTTCGTTAAACAGTACAGTTGATGTACCATAGGACCAATGTGACAGCACCCTCCACTAAGACATTGTAGAGCCTCATTTAAGCTACACCAAAGTTCATCATCATAAGGTTTATACCATGTCTACCTGATGTCGATTGGACCCTACCCCTCCCCCTCCCCCTCCCTCCTTCAATCCTCACCCTATTTTCAAACTTGTGTCTCTCTGTACATTGCTTTCTCTTCATGCTTCAATAGTCAGATTTTTCCAGGAGTCTGTTATAAAACAGACCTTATGAAGGTGGAAAAACTTGATTCATTGAAAATAGAGTGACCTGAGCACGAAAATGTTCTCCTTCTGTAGAGAGGGGGTGGGTGGGTGTGTGGTTCCACTTTTCCCAATCCTGTAACCTATGTGTATAAACATGAATATAGAAAAAAGTAAATCCATTGCTATGACTTCCATGATAAGAACTGTACAGGTCTGTCTTGTTTCAAGGTGATAACGGTTGTAAATATTTCTCCACGTAATGTAAAGATGAAGCCACCGATCTTCCAGTATAATTAGAAAACATCTGTTATACATGTTCCCTTTTGGCCTATGCCACAATAACATATATATGTTGCTTATATACTTCCATCATGTTCCCACCTCATACTGAAGTTTCTTTAAAATGCCATTTGCTGGCTGCCGAAGAGACCGCCTTTCTTCACAGAGGGAGTATGTCAATTCTTCTAAAGAACAGCGGCAGATGCTTCAGAGAGGCCGGAAAAACTCTAGAAATTCAATATAATAAATGATAATGCATCAGAACTTAAAGGAAACAGCATCATCTGTCAAGGAATTTATCTTGATATAATATTTTGCTGTTAACTAATTCATAACAAAAAATGAAAGGGAGGAAAGAAGACTGGAATTTAAAAAAAAATTCCTGATTAGTGATTTTATCACCCACCAAAACCAGCATAGTGCTTGAAGAAGAACATCTGAGGTTTTTTTGCACTGTTGTCGGCCGACTTCTTTTTCCCCCGAGGGAGGGAGGGTGTTCTTAAGAACAGCAACAAGTTCACATTCTCAGAAAGGTTGCATATCTCAGCAGATCACCATACAATCGTTCATAATTTATTGACGAAGAGATCGTTTTGGAAACTTTTTGGGAATTTCCAAGTCAAACACACATACAGGTGACTTGAGTCGTCTAACACATCTGTCCGGTTCGGAGAAACTCCACTTGTGAAACTTGGTGTCAGTCATGGGCGGCCTTCACTAGTTCGTGTAAAAACATTGGCTCAAGAGTTTAGTAGACCGTACAGATCATGAATGTACATTAGTTACGTTACGACAGAACACAACACCGGAGAGAGCCCAACCGTAAACTTTCTTTTAAGTAATATTTCGTCGGTTTGATCATATATGACGGATCGAATAGAGAAAGCAGCTGAATATTAATTGGGGAAAAAAATATAAAACACATTTCCTCCAGAAGGTATCTGCAATCATGAAACAATTTATTCTCTGACGAAATTTCTTGGAAAATGCAAAAAAGCCGGCTCCTAAGATTATATATCCTGCTGGCAGGTTTGATTGTGTGTGAGTGTGGGGGGGGGGGGATGGGGTGGTTACAGAACTTCCTTTCTGTGATGAGTTTGTACTTTTATGACTTTAATCGGGGACTACCTATCCTAGAAAACTGACTATATATATATGTGTCAATAGTGTGTGGTGATATTGGTCGGTATTGTTAAAGGATGTATATTTCAGTAGTTTTAGTTGATTGCATTTCAAAATTGCTGAAAACTTCCTCCATCTGTAGGTAACAACTCACATCATTCTTCGTATCACTTTGTATCACAAAGATTTAATTTTTTTATTTAGTTCTGTGATACTTTGTCAATGCGTTTAACAACAGCACAGTGATAGATGTCGTCATGGCAATTGAGCTGAAAAACATCTTTTCCTTTTCTTCGGAATATTTCTTTTGTGCCGCCACAGAAGAATCACATTTTGAGGAAATTCTTGAAATTCTTGAAAAAAATGCGAGAGAACATTGACAGCTTTGGGACCATTTCACAATTCCAAGGATATATCAAGATCTTAATAGGACAGTAAGGCTTTTGAATATTCAGCATCTTCCATTGTGACATCACGGACCACCCACTGTGGTCCACTCCCTGGAAGAATCCAGGTTTCTGTCAGTCAAAACTGGTCACATTTGAACAAACATCTTGAGTTAGGGAACAAGGTATTGAGTTTTCAACTCAACAATGTGGAAACATTTTCTCACTCTCATTTGACATTTTCTGCCACTGGAATACCCCTTTAAGTTTTCAAATTGTCATCTATTTATAATTACAGTCGTTCTCAGTTCTGGATGCTTGATCCGGTTTCTATTTTGACAGGACTGTTTAATATGATAATATTTCATATTTAATATTAATTGAAAACCCTTGACTACTCTGTTGACTTTATACAGAACATACAAAGTTTCATTTTCTCAGAATAACCACTCTGGGTCACAGGGTCATATCAATGAAAGAGAAGAGTCTAGTTTCTAAGTCTAATGCACAGACCTATTAAAGCTAGTCTGTTTGCTCAGAAGCAATGCCATTTGCAATGTTCAGGAAATTAAAAGACCTTTATGGCTTCAAATAACTCACTTGTAATTTTACTACTTAAATTTTTCAAAGTGCAAATGATGGTTAACTTAAAACTTTTGGATGCTCTGTGCTTAATTTTTAAGTTTCAGTAGGACTTTTCTGGGTAGAGTCAGTAGATTTATAAAAAAAACAAGAAAAACTGACACTTAACATTAAACAATTTGTCCGTGACTTAGCAATGGAACGCCATATTGTTTATTTATTTATTTTTTTTACTATAATTGTAAATATGCAAATCATTGTATCTGTTACTTAGGAATCACTGTAAATATTATATGCAATCTGAATAAACGGAGGGAAAAATAATATATTTATTTATTTATTTTTTCATTTAAGAATGCTAGGGATATATCACTGACATCAGCAAATGAAACAACTGTCATCTAACTCTGGAAAGTGTTCAATTAAGTAACGTCGGTTTTATTTCAAATATGAAAATCTTAAATATTTGTGTTTTTTTTGTATCTCGATAGGTGGACAGTCCTTTCATCGTGTGTATGACATATGCATTCCAGACTCCAGATAAACTCTGCTTCATCCTCGACCTCATGAATGGCAAGTTTTGTCGCTTTCATTTATTTAACTTCATCCATCTCATTGCTTCACTTTAATAGTCATGGTCGACCCTACCATGCCACTATATGTCTGATTTGTATTATTGGTAGTACGCACATCCTCCCCCCACCCACCCACCCCCCCACCCACATCATCAGGGAGCGATGAGATTGGTGTGGCCTCGGTTTACTCTACGGTAAACCACACCACACCTTACAACATTTTCATTGCTGCCTCAGTAGGAGTATTAGACATTAGAGTAAATGGACATGACTGGTGAAGAGTCCTGTTCTTCACTACCTCGATATGTTAAATAAAGTTGTAGATGAAGAAGACAGACCTGTTTCTCATTTTAGATAGATATCAAAGCATACTGATATTTTTGGGGTTTTACATACTGAAAACATGTAAATTTTGCAAAGAGATAAGACACACAGGCCCTATGCAGTACTTACAAATAGCTGGTCTTAGGCACTGCTGATTTATCAAGGACACTTCTAGGAAAGATATACCAACTTTTAACCAGGTGGGGGGGGGGGGGGAGTGGGGTTTGGGGGTTTCAAGCAAGTGGTGCCTTTGGGGAATCAGAAGATGTAATCCAGGCATTGATGCTACATGTGCAATGACTCATTTATTAACCAGTTTTGTCTTTCTATGGCTACTGAAATACCGCAACACTAGTGACTGGGAAGGAATTTTCTGGTGAACCTCTGCCATAGAAAGGGCAAAACTTTACAAAATCGCAGAATGTATAAAAAATTTGGAGAGGTATAATTCCTGTTTTCACGTTTTCCTTCTTTTTCGGTAGGAGGAGATTTGCACTACCATCTTTCTCAACATGGCGTCTTCTCGGAGAAAGAGGTCCAATTCTACGCCGCCGAGATCATCTTGGGACTCGAACACATGCATTCTCGTTTTGTGGTGTACCGGGACCTGAAGCCAGCTAATATACTCCTGGACGAGAACGGTCACGTCAGGATATCCGACTTGGGCCTGGCCTGCGATTTCTCCAAGCGAAAGCCTCATGCTAGTGTGTAAGTTTCGTCACACCTTACCGTGTTTTGCGTGGTGTTAGGAAGACTATGGCCGACGGTTTTCCCATTGTGGGTGCAGCGAAAATGCGATGATATGAGCAGTGCTTTGAACATGGCAGAGAAATCATCTAATCTGCACATGAAATACCCCTTACCCTACTCTTACCATATCAACTCTTCAATCGCCTCACCTACACACTCCCCCCCCCCCCCTTCGCATTCCTGCCCATTTCCCCCATACTAAGAACCCTGTGTTGTTCTCCTCTGTCGTTTACACATGTACACCCCTGGATCCCATTCTGACCATATCAACTCCTCTAGATCACCTCACCTACTCCCCCTTCCTCCTGTCCACCACATACTCAGAGCCCTATACAGCTCCCCTCTAGCCGTTACACTTGGTAGATATACAAGAAATACCAATGCAAGTCAAACAATGGGCTTTGACTCACCCTTGTCTAATATCTGTCATCTGTATTAACTATTGATAGCAGCAGCTAATATCTCCTGTTTCCAAGTCCTTGGTAAATGCTATTGGCTCAGAAAGTCAGTAGCAGAGACAGAATTTTACTGCTTGAGGAAAGCTGTGACATCTGTTACCTTTGGTGATTCAGGAATTGGTCTACTGCCTCAGACTTGACCTTGATCGGGGAAACAGGTTGTTAAAGGATAAAATTCCTTTCGGCATTGTCATCTTCTTTTCAAAGAAATCTTGCCACTGTCTTGCTTTTTCAGTTTTGGAATTGTGGACAGAAATATTTGATCTCGAGTTATTCAGTCTGAATTGTTTTCTTGAAAAAAAAAAACAATGAAAAAAAAAAAAAATTGTAAGAGATCACATATGTTCTGCGAAAAGGTGAAGCCCATTACTAAGTAGTTATCTGTCCATTACCAAGCAGTTTTCTAAGCAAATACCAATATTAATAGATACCTGTTTCTTAGTGATAATTGACTCTCCCTAGATGATCTTGGAGACATCTTTCTCATCCTTGAGTAGTCTTAAACAATTCTCTAAAACAGCCCTAGGGGGATTGTGCTCTCACCATTTGAAAAGAACTGAAGTTTTCCCTTGCCTCTGTTTGAGTTTCTCGATATCATGTTCTAGAAATTTCTCCGAAATAACATTTCCACCTATTCGGTCACCGCTGCCACCGACGAAAGAGAAAGGTGTGAAATAATTTGCAAATGGAGGAAAATCGAGGCATTTGACTTTTTCTTGGAAACTCGGTTCATGTGAAAAAACTTAAGTTGCAAATGTAATCCTCAGGGCATGGGAACATAATACATAGAATCATTGGTTTGTAGCGGTGGCTGAACATTGCTGTATTAACTCACATATATGACGTTGGAATAGTCTCAAGCTGCAAATGTTAAATTGGTCCAAGGGGACAAACCAGCACAAAAAAAATCCTCAAAGAGTTGCCCTGGCTTTAAGGTGCATGGTCTAACAATACTCCTTCTGGGAGAAATAGTTGGGTTTTCTTGGAACTGAAACAAGAATACCTCCATGTCAAGATCACACGCAATGATTTTCTTGAGTGAAACAGTCAGTTCCTAGGAAATGAGATTTTGGCTCTGATGGAAACATTTTTAAGGGACACTTAAATCATACACAGTGTGCTCCTTTCCATTATATCCCCTATACAGAGGCACCCATGGGTACATGGCTCCAGAGGTTCTGTCTAAGGGCACTGCGTACGATTCGAGCGCAGACTGGTTCTCCTTCGGTTGTATGCTCTACAAATTACTGAAAGGGTGAGTTTTCATCTAGTTTGCGACATGTTTCTGTAACATTTTCATTTAAGGCTCTTTTTTTTTTATATATACTTATATACGGACACCCTAACCACTAGGCTATGGACACTGATTGTATGTCCAGAAGTTCGAAACTGGTAAGGAAGGTCGTAATTCCACTGTAGGCGTTTGTCACCTGTATCCAATATATATATATATATATATATATATATATATAT
>JAIPMN010001406.1:0-14494 GCA_020650975.1 Apostichopus californicus | reverse complement strand
TATATATATATATATATGTATATTTATGCAAAGCTATGGCCAAATGTTTGTAGTTCAAGAAAATTAAAATGAGGACAATAAATACGAAAGGTTGAAAATGGGGGCGATCTTATATTATTTGTCTTTGTGATTATGCAAATTTTACTTTCATCTCCGCTTGAGTCTGCAAGGTGTGGCTTTTCAGCGACGATGTCACACTGATAAACACAAAGGATTTGGGAATTCCCCGTTCTTATTCTTCAAAGCATGCTGGGAATGATTGGCTGGAAGGAATATTGCTTTTGCGGGGACCGACCTTCTTCTAGTTTGCATAATATCAAAACGACAAGTTGCTGCTTAATAAAATCCAGGTGGGAGGAAGATACCAGCATGTTTGAATGGATTTAATTATTCATCAGAGCTGATTAAAGAAGCATTAAGACATCTAAAAAGTGCAAATTGTCGGGCTGACTAAAAAAGGATTGAGACAACTTAAAAGTGCAAATTGTAGCGCGGTGCCATATTGTTAACACTCCCCCCCAGCCCTCATCCCAAGTTAAAATTTCAGGCATGTTTTGCTCATATTTTCGTTTTTAAGTGTTTAGAAAATTGTGTTTTGTTTTGTTTCAGACACAGTCCATTCAGGCAACACAAGACAAAGGATAAACATGAGATTGACAGAATGACCTTAACAATGGTGAGTGTAAGTTCTTTTTCTAGTGTTGGGGGACGAGGGAGGGAGGGAGAGGGTGGGCAAGGGAGTGAGGGGGTAGGTTGAACAGTGGTTGTCACTTATCATGATAGGATTCAAATGATCAACAGTCAATAAACAGTCAATGATCAACAGTCATTCAAGAGCTTCAAACAGTCGATTTGTTCGCCACAATATCCACTTTTATTGAAAATATGTTTGTCAGAAGCAACTTGAACATTTTACAATATTGTAATTTGTGTTTGTGATGCAAATTTGCATAGGTCAACTCGGACAAAAAACTCATATTGAGTACTCCCGACCTATTCCGTGTCACCTGGTGACGAACGCAATTTCCCTGTAATGTGGTCCTAGTTTGTTACTATGACAATTTCATTCAGATGCCAACAATCTTACCCCCTCCCCCTTTTTCCTTTGTTCACCATCATAAAACTTGGAACATTTTGAGATCTCTATTTTACCAAGACCCCCCCCCCTCCCATTTTCCTTTGTCCACCATCATCAAACTTGGAGCATTTTGAGACCCCTATTTTACCAAGACCCTCCCCCCATTTTGGCCATCCCTCTTTTCCCCTTTCCCCCTTCCCCTTTTACCCCTTTACCCCTTCCCTCATGATCAAGAAGATATAAAAAAAAAAAATGAGCTGCGTTTATATCTGATACTATAGAAGATTGAAATACCACTTAATGTTTACTAGGCTACTGCACCGTAGGGAGGAGGTCTTCTCGTCTTTTTGTTTTCCCCTATTTTTTTTCCCTCGCCAGTTTCGGTACTAGGTTCTCGTTTGAACGTTCCGTTTTTTTTGTGGCCGTTTATGTAATCTGCCATTCTGTTCAATCATTCCATACGCTACACCAAGATGCTGCTAAAAGTGAAAACAATTAAAATTAATAGCCTGGAGTTACATCTGATTAATTTTCAGGATGTGGAGTTCCCAGACACGATGTCTCCCGAAATGAAATCACTCTTACAAGGCCTTTTGAAGAGGGAAGTCACGGACAGACTCGGTTGCAGAGGTGGAAAGTAAGTTCTCACAAGGGAAATTTAGTCCTTTCAGGCCTGATGGGGAGATGTGGGGATGGGGGGGGGGGAATGGGGGGTGGAAAGTTAAAATGGTGGTATGGTGTGAGAATAGTCCCAGTAATGTCCCTCTTCTCCCAACCCCCCCCCCCCCTCCCACCATTAGATCATGATGAATCCATTTTAAAGGACTTTTTGCAGGTTTTGGGGAATAAATATTAAGACCCAGCATATATTTCAGTGGTTGGTTTCACATACATGGTTTACGACAGTATCTTGTTAAGAATGTCTTTCTAACGGAAAACAAGCAAGTTGTCTGTATGTTTTAATGGCAATCAGTGAAATTCACTGGCAATTAAGTGTAAATATTCTGAAAACTGTAGCCAAATAGCTTCAATCAAACATTAACTTTATGCTGGTATTGTTTGTTTTTACGGTTTCGAATATGTTAATATCATTATCGTTATTCTCTTGAAAATTTTCGCGGGATTAGAAACCGTGGGATTGAAAGGGGAAGTAAGAGCCAAACAACCAAAAAAGGAAACTCAGGAAAAAAAGGAGAAAATTGGTGTCAAGGAGCTGTCATTTTGTAATTTTGTGATGTCATAGTACCATCAGGATCTGGAAGCATTTTTCTATTTCTCTCTGTTTTTCTTTTCATATTTTCAATGTTGAATGTAAACAGTGTTGAACCTGAAACCGATGACATCATTATTATGTCAGCTTCAATATTTCAGATCCATATTTTGCAAAATCCATCGAAAAATTTACAAAAAAATGAAAAGTTCAATCAATATAGAAAGAACGATTAAAATATATTGAAGCACTGTGTCTAGATGATGATGTCATATTTAGACTTGATCAAGTCCTCTGCCTTGTCTGTGAAGGGAAGATTTAAAATCAGTGAAATCTCTCGAATGGGATCAGATTTTTCTTAGCAGTTTGTGGAATTTGCTTTATTCTGACTGTTATTCATTATCACATAGATGAAACAATGGTGGTTGGGTTTGTCTCCCATAACTTTAGAGCTAAATGCTCCCGTTTCGTGAAGTTTTGTCTTTGACCACTTAGGCAATCTTAACTATTTAGTGAATGCGTTTCGACGAATGTCCAACCTATAAAAAGATTTTCTGTGACCTTTATCACCGGAGTGCCCTCTGAGTCATTCCAGCTCCAAACATTCACACCGACACACACACGCACACGCACGCACGCGGAAGCAAATACACGGCGGTCGTAGCTTTATGGGATATTATTAGTACTGGACAGCAGATAACCATTTAAAACATTTGGGAGTTCTATCTTATATGAGAGGCAGGGAGAAGACATTCCAAAAGGAGTGAGTCATCATCTCAAAGGCTTCTTCATCCTCCCTACCTTTTCTCCTATTTTTTTTTCTTCCCCTTTTTGACTGATGTCATGTCTGGCATTGTTGAGATTCCTGTAACTGAGAAGGAGCCAGAGGTGAATTCCACCTGTTTTGCTTTACGATGACATCAAAAGGTTTTTATTCATATACAACCTTTTAATGTGACGATAGATATGGCTTTATTCCTGATGATGACGACGACGTTGTTGCAAGTTTTTATTAATGAATTGCTACAATCCTTCTTACTGATTCTTAAATGAAAAGTTCTTCAAGCGATTGGAAAATAGGTCGTCAAATCTATCGAGTGATGATCTGTATTTTTTTTCCTGTCTTTTCTCTGGTTGAACGAACACAGGTGTGCATTTCTTCTGCAACGTGCTTGCACTGCTATCCAGGAAAAGTGTTTATCAAAATTTGATGATGAAAGTAAGACATCAAATGAAAGATAAACACCAATTTTGACGTTTTTATGACTCGGCGATAATTAATTTTTAAATTAAACAGAATGTAAGTCTGGTGGATCGAACTTAATTTATCCCAATTGTTGGCGATAAGGTCTGTCATCTAAATACCAAATATGTTCTTGCTTCAAAAATATTTGAAATTTAAACACCATTTTTGCTTTCAAAACGACTCCAGAAAAAAACGAACTATATACAGTGATATAATTTTAATATTAATTAAAATCTGAACTGATCTCTATCATTATTTTTTTTTCATAAAATATTTGTGTACATTGTGTGACACTGGAATACAGAATATGCTCTCGCTCCTTTGACCGTCGTACATCTCAGAATTAATATTCTGGTTCAGCTAGATCAAGCTCCTCCTCCTCTCCCTTCTTCAAATGTTAAGCCCTGCCCCTAGACAGAGTTATGATTTTAATGATGTATCTGGTTGCTTATAATGAGTCTCTGAAATATCCCTGGATGTGTAGGTTAGCAGCAGCGACCGAGGAGCCAATACGATCGTTTTCTTTCCGTTAGCTTTTTAAATCTGAGGCGTTTTTACAGAATCTATTGTTAATCAAATCTGCCCTGGCCCCTCGTAATATCATTCACTTGGAAACCCTTGGATTCACATCACTCTTAATGAGTGGTTTGAAATCAAACATTTGTTACTTAAAATGTGAAAGTTTATCGCTGCTTTTCAATTATGTAAGTTTAAAAAAATAATTGAAAATGGAGCATTGAAGGCACATGGTGGCTTGGTTTATATGTAAAGTATGAAATTATCAGTTGATTTATAGACTTTTGGTACAGTTGCATAGTGTGTTGAATATGTTTTGATAAATTCTTGCTAGAGAAAAGGAAAAGAAAAACATTAAAAAATGAAAATATTTAGCAAAAAAACAAGAAGTGGAGCGATTCTCGTGCATGTGAAAGGTTAACAGCTACGAGTTTCAGAGAGGACTCGTGGTAAACAAGGAAAAGTTGATTGTAGAAAGCTGAAATGTGTGGTTGTAGTTGTGCAACTGTCTTCCTATGAGGGAAAAAAACACTTCCTTTTACTAACAGGAATGAAGTGAATATTGCTGGCAATGAAAACAAAAGTTCATAACATGAAGAGGAAACCATTGTTATGACAATTTACCCTTTCCAAGTGAAAG
This sequence comes from Apostichopus californicus, assembly GCA_020650975.1. Lineage (NCBI taxonomy): Eukaryota > Metazoa > Echinodermata > Holothuroidea > Aspidochirotida > Stichopodidae > Apostichopus > Apostichopus californicus. The sequence continues at coordinate 9,804 of JAIPMN010001406.1, read as the reverse complement.
TTGATAATCTGAATTCATTAGGAACATGCGACGCGTTCTATCGGACGTCGATGGTTGCCTGTTGAAATGAGCTATAAATATAGTACTGAATATTGTTTATAAAGACACAGATTAACTAGAGACAATTGTACAATGATATGCATCATAATTGAAACCACTTCAGAATGATAACAGCAATGTAGTCATTCCCATTATGTATGTATGTATGTATGTATATTAGATCCTCCTTGCAAGCAGGAACTCGCGAAGAAGCCTCATTGGCTTATCAAAGCTGCAAGCTGACCGAAGTCAGTCTCTTACATTCATATTTAACGTCCATGATCATGAATTGTTAATTGTCAACAACTCTGTAACTGGACGACATACATTAATCTGGGAGTGACTCGAACAGGGGACATTATGATTGAAAGGCACCGGCGTTAACCGGTTTTAACCGGTGTTAACCGGCATTAACCACCGTTAACCGGTAATTATTACACTATGTCATAGTTGGATGTGAACTGTTCTGGAATGTTCTGTCACTTGTAATGATTTTCATATGTTTCACCAGAATAGCATTTGCATAGTTAGATTTTCTACAGTTTTTAACTTGATGAAAAATTTCTTGGTAATTAGGACATTTTCCCACAGTGTATGTCCTTTGATAATCAGTCTGTAGAAATCTGACTCTCAAACTCATCATTTATTTATTTATTTTTTCTCTTTTTTCTCTCTCCAGTGCCGAGGAGCTAAAGGAACATCCATTCTTTTCTGGTATCGACTGGAATCTCGTCTACTATCAAAAGGTAGCTAGGCAATCTCCGTTCACTTTTTGGGAGTTTGACAGAGGAGGATGTTTTAAGCAGGTCCCGGGGGTAGCGGGTGTAGTACGCATGGAAAATGGCAGATGTGGATGAAACGTTGACCGGAAATTGATTTTTTCTCACAAAATATTTTTGCAATTATTTCACTCGCTATCAACATTGGTCTTTTTTATTAATAAATGTATTTCGTTGATTTAATAGAAGGGCAGTGGGAGGGGAAGGGGAGGGAAAAGGAAGTCAGGGGCAGGAAAGGGGGATTTATTGTAGCTGATTATAGATTGAGCCTTTTTCTATGTGTTCTTTTTGCATACATTCATGTGTGAATGGGGAGAGTGGGAAGGTGGTGGTTGTGTGTAGCAGCTGGAGGGGGAGGTGGGGAGCTACCAACTGATGAATTATTTAACAGATTTGTGTATGTGTAAATTTTTTAATACGCGTTTGTACTTCCTCGCAGTACACACCGCCTCTTCAACCCCCGAGAGGAGAAGTAAATGCTGCTGATGCCTTTGACATTGGGTCATTCGACGAGGAAGATACGAGAGGGATTAAGGTGAGAGACTGGTAGTACACGAGTACAACAGCATTGAGTACAAAACAGAGTAGAATACCCCCTTGGTGTGAGTACAAGGCTCTGAGCAAGTGTATGAGTACAACAGCATCGAGTACAAAACAGAGTAGAAATCTCCCTTGGTGTGAGTACGAGGCTCTGAGCATGTGTATGAGTACAACAGCATCGAGTACAAAACAGAGTAGAAATCTCCCTTGGTGTGAGTACGAGGCTCTGAGCATGTGTATGAGTACAACAGCATTGAGTACAAACCAGAGTAGAATTCCCCCTTGGTGTGAATACAAGGCTCTGAGCACGAGTATGAGTACTCATCCTTGCACTGATATTTATACTAGACCTCCGAAATGTCCCGAGTACCAGCGAGAGTACAAATCCACAAGGATGAGTACAAGAATAGGCAACTGTACTGCAGTAAGTATATGAGTACAGACTAGCTGCATGTCGGGGCTGCGGAGACCATGTACTCGCTCTATATTCCTGGTCGTTTCTGGACTACCGCCCTCACTTTCAATTCATGAGTCAACAGGTATTGTTAGCTAAGAGATACGTATACCTTATCCCAAAGATCAGTCAGTAAAAAAGGACACTCAGCGCAGTTTGTTTTGCTCCTCAAGGGAACATCATCCCGATATCATTATCTCATGACTCACCCAAAGAGTTAGATGTGCGTATTTAGCAATATGCGATGGAACTTTAGTCAAGGTTGACAAATTTGGGATAAATTATACTAAGGGTGTACATTTGAAATCATCCAGTTAGTGAATATGTGATGTATTAGTCACAGTTAAAAGCTGTTATAGAAACAAATGGTGTGGAAAATATATTATTATCTGGACATTTTGGGATTCTGTTTAAGTCAGTGGAAGGTTTTTTTTTTTTTTTTAAATGTCACTCGCATTGGAATGCCACTGTGAATGGTAAGAAAGTAAATTCTCGTAGACTGTATTTTATCTCAACATTTTGGAATGTGTAGCACGGTGTTGCAATCCCCAATGTTGACTTAAAAAAACCTGTGAATAACCACCGGTGATTTGTGTTTTGCTGTAAACAGTTACTTTAAAAGGTATTCTTTGTTTCCCAGAAAACTAATTTGAATGTCACACAAATCATGGAAAGGTAAAGTATTAACCTTATTTACATTGCTTTTTATCTTGATGTTTTCTTTTTATTTTATCATCTCCGTTTCAGCTCACGGAGGCAGACCAAGAACTGTACAAAGACTTCCCCTTGGTCATCTCGGAACGATGGCAGCAGGAGATATCGGAAACGGTGTTCGAGGCTATCAATCAGGAGGCTGACAGACTAGAGGCCAAGAAGAGGGCCAAGAGGGGAGACGAAGGAGGTAAAGACAAACCCTCATCTCTAACAACTTTGATCATCATCCTTTAACTCCTTCATCAAACACTCATTACACACTTTGTGAACGTGTCAAGATTTCAGCCCCTTCCAAACGGTCTCTTTGTCTCTCTTTACAAATTCATGTACATAAAAGCACTCTTTGGAAACCTTTCTTTTTTTTTTGTATCAAAGTTTTCTCTCAATTAACAACAACCCTTCAAAAGACAAATTTGTGTAATACAGTTACTTAGTTGCTTATAAAAGAGCATGTGACATATATATATATTTATAATATGTGTGTGTGTGTGTATATGTGCACCACTTTGCACAAGAAAAGAGTGTGAGGGCTACCATGGTGATGATGATGTTGCCAGAAACCTAATCATAGTCAGTTAATTATATATATATATATATATATAAGGTACATCGACATATATATATATTGTAGGTGTGTGTGTATATGTGCACCACTTTGCACAAGAAAAGAGTGTGAGGGCTACCATGGTACTGATGTTGCCAGAAACCTAATCATAGTCAGTTAATTATATGTATATATAAGGTACATCGACATATAAATATATTGTAGGTGTGTGTGTATATGTGCACCACTTTGCACAATAAAAGAGTGTGAGGGCTACCATGATGATGATGTTGCCAGAAACCTAATCATAGTCAGTTAATTATATGTATATATAAGGTGCATATAAGTCTCAAAGGGGGTGGGGGAGAGGGGGGGCGGTGGGGGTGGTTGATGTTTCTGGTTCACATTGTAATACCTGTCAGGTGAAGATGATAATGATTAACTGACACCTACTGATTCAGAGTCCATTTCACTGCAGACTTCAGTGTAAAATTACTGCTCTGGATGCATTAGTTTCGCATTAGGGAATTGCAATGTGCCAACAAAGCAAAAAATGCAGGGCGATATGTAGCTGTTGGAGTAAAGTTTCTTATGTTTAATCAGTGTGTGGGCTATGACATAATACGTTTACCTTCGTATGTATTTTGATGCAATATTGAAAGTGGAATATAAAAGAGGCCCACCATGGGTGAAATTTGGAATTTGTAGAGTCTAGGGTATGTTACATTATTATGATGTTCAGTAAGGGTAGTATCTGTTGTGCTTTTATAGGTGTAGGCTTTGTCTTAGTATTCAACTGTTATAGTAGTATATGTGTGGTAGGATATGACAGTGCAAACTGCTGTTCTGTGTTGTGGAAGAGCTATTGTTTGGATCTACGGTATGTAGATATTGTGTATGTTGTCAACCACTGCCACTATGTGGGTACTATGCATAGGTAGGAATCGACACAGAGTTGGGAGGGGGAGTGGTGGTCAACAGTCAAGCAATTATGGTAGGTCACCCTGGGGTATGATTGCACTCATGTTTTCAAATGTTAATTTTTTTTTGCTCTGTGAACGTTTGCACAGTAAAAGTGTTATTGTAACATGCTCTCAACATCCACTCTGTTGATGATTAGAAAGACCATGTTTAAATTGAAACAGTATTACCCCCCCCCCCCATAAGCCTTCACCTCCTCCCTCACAGACTACTTGGCTAGAAGGACTGGAAATGTTGATAATTATAGTGTTCTTACTATTACTATTGTGAATATTTGTTTCCTAAGTGAGATTTTTGTCCAATACCAATTAAAAGAAGGGGATTGGCATACATCTCACAAGAGATAAAGCTCTTTCGCTTACAATAGGTAGCTTAACATTATGCCATCATTAATGTGTAGGCTTCATAATTAAAACTGTCAGATATGTCTTGATCTTGAAAAGAGTGTGGAAACCATGTGTAAAGGATCATGGAATATATATTATAATATATATACTGTATATAATATATTATAACATCTTTTTGCTGTAGAATATGCTGTTGGTAAGGACTGTATCATGCACGGCCATCTACTGAAACTCGGGGGACCCTTCATGACCACCTGGCAGAGACGGTACTTCTACCTCTTCCCCAACCGCCTGGAGTTCATGGGTGATGGCGAGAAAGGGGTAAGTTTCGATTTGGTGGTGGAGGAAATTGTCGTTGAAATATGCAAATATGCAAATTGGGCACGTTATTAATTACTTACAGAAAAACTAGCATCTCTGTCGTAATTGGAACGAATAACACTCACTGTGTTGTTCTTGGGACCTGCAAGAGATACAACGGTCTTAATACTCCTTTGGAAAAGATTGTGTGTGGTAGGTTTTTTCTTGTGGGGCAGATATTTTTGTTGTTGAAAAGTGGCTTCCAATTTAACATATTAACTCAAATTTGGAATCTTTCCAAAGTCATTTCAGATGGGAAAACTGTAGATTGCCTGTGGATTAAAAAAACCCACCTTACTATGCCCGGCCGGAAAACGAAACCCCAAACCTCCCGATTGCTAAGCCTCATTGCTTCAAATGCCAACGCCTTTATCCACTCAGCCACAGCACCAGTCAGCACAGATGGCAAATTTTGTTGTCACACATTCTCCCCCCCCCCACTTCACTCAACCTCGACCCCCTCTCGTCACACCCACCACTCCTCCTCCTTCTTCCCAAGCCTACCTACCTCTCTCCCCAACCTCCAATCCTCCCCAGCAACCACTAAATTGATTGAGATCAATCTTTCTTTGAGCCTAACTACCTAGAGGTGCCATAGTCCCAACCACCCTACCACCCCCCAATATGACCATTTTCCATTTTTCCACTCCCTGTTTTCATTTCCTGGACTAATATTTTCCTAAGTCAACTGCCGCAATTTGTCTTGTCTGGCCTTCCTCACTAAGAGGGCCCACAGGTCATTGTATCGGTATCGGTTGCCACTTTCGTTAATACCCTTGTAATCGCTGCTCTCCGTCTGTTAAATATTCTTAGCTATAGTCAATTAAGTCGGAACAGTGACGCTGATTCTCGCATAAACTGGTCTCAACAACATGATCGTTTTTAAAAAAAATTTAAGACATTTCAGGCAGGTATTCCTGGTCATTTTTAAAACAAATTTAATCATTTTTTATTCCTTTATCAGAATAAATCAGTAACAAAATCTATCATTGCATATACGACTAAAATCAAATTTTCATTTTGCTTTTAGATATAGAGGCAACATTCTGTTACTTGGATTAAACTTACTTTTGCCTGAGATCAGTATTAATTCTCTTTAATATTTCCTTTGCCATCTTAATTTTATTTTATAATTGTTTCAAATATTTGCGGGCATAGTCTTTTTTTTTCTCGTCTCCTCGTAACTCACGTTTTACGAAATTATGAAAGACTTTTGAAAGATAAATAAAAGGAAGTAGGAGAAAAAGGGGAAAAAAACAACTACTAAATTTAGACCATTAAAACTTGTTTTTTAGTACTTTTCTGTAAAATAATTTTAAAGAAAGAGTGATTGATTCGGTTACATGTCACAATTTCTTCCGGACATTTTTGCAGGGAGGAAGAAAGCTGAAAAGGTTAAGATTTAGTAAAAGGTGCAGACCCACAATGGTAGGAAGTGTGTTTTGTCGATAACTTCATAATCATCTCACAAATTTAATGGGGTCTGTCTCTCATGGTTCGTTCGGCTTGGCACGAGGATGGTGGTCAAACATTTTGGTTTTTTTTAAGAATGGATAAATTAAAGGCTAATCGGGCAATTTTTCCCCTATTTTTGTTTCTGTTGACATTTTCTGTTTTCTTTTCTGTTTTCTCAATACTAGTTCACCTTTTATTTTATTTGGTTCATTTTGTGCCTGCTATGATCTCAGTTTGTATGAGGCATCATATTCTGCAACTATTAACCAACTCTAATAACGGTTTTTTGGTTGTCAGAATAAAAGATTCACCTGTGAGCCTGGGAGGGTAGTAAGCGTTTGACTTTGTGGACCACATTTCAAGTGTTAAAATTACTTTATATCTTCCAAAACAAAGAAGACCAAAAAATAAACCAAAAAATATCATGTTTTTTGCTTTCATTCTGTTTTGGTAATTATATAGTAATAAACTCAAGTTTTGTCTTGTTTCAGGGTGTAGTCCCCCGTTTCTACTCCCCCTTCCCCCCCCCCTCCCCACCATACATAGGACTTTACATTTCATTAAATTTCCACCCATGAATAATAACATTTTGGCACCTCATATTAATGCTAAAAGTTACAGAAATAGAAAAGCTATAGCTTATGGGTGCTTGAAGATTTTTTTGTTTGTGACTAATCGATACTAAAACTTTGTGGGTATATACTTGCTATAAATTGTTTATGCTTTTGTACTGTCTGCCATAGTGACTCACGAGTAAATTTGATTGTCGCTGCAACAGGTTTCGCATTATTGTAACTGCTGCCAATATACTCAGCTTACACCTCTTTGTAAACTTGGAACACTGTTGATGGGTTCGCAATGGTGGCAAACGCTAATTCCGGAATGGAGTCTTGCCAAGTTTGAATGAATTTTTTTTTACATATTTAATTTTGTCTAAGGACTTCCTCTTCGTGCGAGGGTTTGATTATCATGTCCTTTAATTTAATAATTATTTAATATATTAATCTATACATTTTTGGGGTTTTAACTTTAGTTAGGAATGTTAGATCTAGTTGGAGTCCCATTGCAGACCGTTAACAGTTTAGCCCTCATAAGGTTTTTTTTTGGGGGGGGGGATGGGCGGGGGAGGGCGGGCGGGGGAGGGTGGGGGAGGGTGGGGGCAGACTGTAAGAAGTGAATCTTGCTCTGGAATAATTATTAATGCTATAAAGAGAAACCAAATGCATGAAGGAATTTTATGGTTTATTTCACAGAACGTTGTCACGATGGAGCAAGTGCTATCAGTGGAGGAGTCCCACGTGAAGAACTTCAAGTGCATTCAACTGAAGATGACTGGCGGAAAGCAATGCTTGCTAAGAGCAGAGGTAAGGCTCCTCCCCCCCCTCCATCCCATCCCCCTCCCCCCTTACAATCAAAATGTAGGAATACAGAGCATTTTGAAAGCTAGCTACTGTTTTCCTTGTGACAGACATGTGACAGTCATGTTTTTCATTGCTTCAGTCACTGACAAAACCCCATTGGTGTAGCGAGATTTACTGCACTCCTCACTTACCTGTCTCCTCACCACAACTGCACTCTCTCTACTGTGTCTAGAGCACCTGGTAACCTTTCAGCACGGTCCTCTCCCGATGGCTGACCCCACTCCGCTCTCAACCACCCTCCTCATTCTACCATCCAAGTCAATAATTAGAAACCTTTTGCAAAATCCCAGTAAAAGGAAAGTACCCCTGTATTGCCTTCTGGATCACTCGATTTCGATTTCGATTTATTTTAAACCAGTATAAATATAAAATATTTATAAATAGGCGTACATCAAAAAACAGTTCTTGTTAAGATTAAACAAATGATATGGTAAATGGTAAGTGAAAGAAATAAGATTGTTAAATGGTTTAAACATAAAATGATGAAACAGTCATTACTGAAACTATAATAAAGGTTCTAAACTATCAAATTGTATAAACATTGCTGCACGGTATATGAACGAATTTCTATACAGTTGAATTCTATATTTGGGCAAGATATTTGGATTTCGCTGAGACGCTTCACATTCTCCCACTTCTCTGTTTTCGTTTTGGCTGTGATTTGTTTCATGAGGACGATGGTCTTTACTCCATTTACAGTATCTGATACTCCTTAAAATCCCTGACATTTTCTTCCACAAAACAATCAATTTGTGACGGATGCGATCATTCCACAGGCCGTCCATTATCCCGGTTATTTCCTGGAAAAACTTCCATTCAGAGAGAAAGCAAAATGATTCGGGGCATTGTTTGGTGGGACTTTACCCAAACAGATCTTTATCTCAGACATTTCGTTCGCATCAGAAGACCCTGCAACCTTCTCGGATAGAGGTGTGCCAGAGAGAGAGAGTACGATGTAACCTTTAACGAGGTGTTTTTGTTTATTCCCTTGGGATCGACAAAAGTCACTTGTTTGAATCGATAGACTAAGAAGATCTTATCACCGACCGCCGGTAGCGTGTTCGGAAGCGACAGAAGCAGCTAAGTGCATTTTGCCAGCAGAGAGACGGAAGTGGAATTAGTTGCGTTTTTTGACGGGCTTGCTGCAGTTAGCTTGTATCTAGCTAGACGAGGAGTGGTTTAATAAGAGCTAAGAACACTTCAAAGAGACACAGGGACTTCCCAAAAGGAAAACTGACCTTTATAAATTTAAAATCGGAAGTGCAAAGACAATAATTGCCCGATTGCCTAGTAATTTGAAGCAGTGCAGTGCAGTGTCAGCCCAGTGCTCTGGTGACTGAACTATCCAGCCATTAGGTGGGGCCCGGGGGGAGGGAGAGGGGATAGGGTGGTGGACAGTGGGAGGCCATTACATGTGTATTTTGCATGTTGGGTATATCACGGCCCACCTTCATATCATGCAACTTAGAGAAAGCAGATCCACGCCCGTTATCAGTTGGGAAGGCATTTAATTTACTAACCATAGCAGCTATATATGTCTATGTGCGAAAAGCTGGTAACGTACAATTAACGTTGGGTAGCTATCCACTTTACAGTTTAGTGTCACTTTGGATATTTTGTTACCATTTTGAAAGACCATCTCAGATTGGGGGGGGGGGGGAGGGGGGAACCATGGCTTTCTCCTGGATGAAAATAAATCCACCTTTGGTTGGCCAAGGATCGAACCCACGACCTCCCAGATTCTAGGTATCAAGGCTTCTAACACCAATGCCTTTATCCCCTCAACCATACCACACATCCTTTTGCTGATTGGGAAATTGGGAAGAATCTGGTCATGTGTTCTATCTATCATCAGTGGCATATCCAGCCCTATGTTGAGACTATTTGCTACTATTTTCCATACTATGTGTGTATACATTATTACATCTAAGGAAGTTACCACACGGAATGACAAGGATTTACATTCATTTTTGGTACATTATTCAATATAATTATAATCGGAATTCTGGAAAATCCTTCTAAGGAATCATTTTATGGTTTCGGTTTTCTTTTCCCTAAAGAAAAAAAGGCTTGGAAAAACCATTCAAGGTTTGATAAAGCAAAGAAGTTTTGAGTTGTGTTTTGGGATTCATATGTATGTTTGATCAGGAAAGTTTAAAGCCATCTGCTC
>JAIPMN010001405.1:16710-38639 GCA_020650975.1 Apostichopus californicus | reverse complement strand
AACCATACACTGAAAACATGATAATTGTGTATGACCTTCTCAGAAGAGAGGGCAGTGTTGCCAAAATGTGGGAGTGTATTGGAATGCTACTGTGAATGCTAATCTAGGTGGAGCGAGCGAGAGGAATATGATTGCATCCACTAAAGTGAGTTGTATATGTCGATAAATAAATACATTGAAGCCACATGATATGTGTTTAGTCTGTAACGGGGTAATCAAACCAGGGAGTTGTTATGGGACTCCCTGATCAAACCCACCCGCCCCAACGTCCCTTTCTTCGCCATCCATAATAAATGGCCTAAGAAATCGTCGGTGAGATAATCAAAAGAAATATCGTATATTTTTATGTAAAATATGTTTGTTTAGCAACAAGTGTCGAACCCTTGGTTATGAAAGTTGACTGTTTGATGGTGATAATAGGTAAACTAAATTCCGAGACCGAAGTTTTGAGATTCAATATTCGAAATTTCGAAATCAAACAATGAAATGTTCTTCCAAATATCGATACACTGACAAGTCAAAATGTCGATTTAAACCTTGAGACAAAAAGTTTATTTCGAAATTATCATCGAAAAAATTATCACGAAAACAAGGAACGGGAAATTTTAATAGGACCTAAAGTAAAAATTAAGTTTAGTCGCAATATAAGTCCAAAAGTTAGGCCCATTGTGAAAAGCGATATTTACTCTGGATTTTACCTCGATGCCACATATCATTCTGCGCTGAGAGGCAGTTGGTCGTGGCCATATATATAATAGAAATTGATTCCTTATCAACTTCTATGGTCGTGGCACATAGGGATAGGAAGATTCTATAGCTTTCGAAATCCTGCTGGCATCATTTCCTTTCTTGAAACCAATCAGTTTCTTTGCTAGCACTATACTTTTTCTGGTAATTGATTCCATGATTTCCATGCTCTGTTGAACAATATTTCGAAGACCAAGTTGAAATATAAATACAAATATTTTTACTGCCGAATTTATTAGACAAATATACGCAGTGTCCAAAAAGTCAAATGTGTTCATTGGATCTGTTATATACTATACGTAACAAATGCATTCGATCGGATTCATATTTCCGGTTCATCTCTCTCGTATAGTCGCTGAACTTCTCACCCCTAATACTAATAAACGTAGCCAAATGTTTCCAAATTCGCGGAATTGGTAGCCCTTGCTATGTACAAACACAACGTCAGCAGAGCTATTGAATACAGATAAACCACTGTAATGTGACGTCGTCTAGTGCAAGGTTTTTGGCCAACAACTAACTGTGCATAACGTAACTGGTATTTATTTTCATCTTTAACTTAAGTTTAATGAAGTTGTAAAGATATTTGAAGCAGTTGCTCTTTTGCGGAAGGCCGCAGTAAGGAAATTCCATGTAGACTACATTAGGCTATACTGTTGTTAATGTTAATGTTAGTGTTACAGACATTCCGTTACCGTAAACTTTTAAAGGCTATACGAAGTCTACACAATATTAGGGCCAAAGACAAGTGAGTGCAGTAGGCTAGGCCTATGCTAAGGTAGGTTATAGTTAGACATTTATAGAAGACAAAGTAACGAACGTTATAATTGGCCGATACTAGCCGATAATTCAGCAAAATGATAGAGCACTAAGCAGGACCTGCCATAATGACTGGATTCGACATAGGTATCACCATCACATAGATCAATGACCATTTCTTTGTTGTGTAATTGGCTTTGATTTTCCTGTAGGTCTTTAGGCTTAGGCCAAGAACAGTATGTTGGTAGGGCTATGTGATTGTGATTTGATTCTTATGCCTCAGAATTGCATTGTTTTTTCCCTCCTGCAGACTGCATTGTTGCTTACGTGTACAGCGGTATGAATGAATGATAACATCCCGAAATGGGTGAGAAGAGTCGGGCAGTCATCTCTGAAATCAAAGATGACTTATTGGCAGCAGATTTAAAATGGAGTCTTTTCCTGGCTGCTCTTAAAAGCTACAGACATGACAGTATTCTCAGACCTTTTCCGTCTGGATTTACTTCAGAAACGGGGGAGAAGGATTTTGAAGCTTTGGTAAGTATAGTAGATGGATGCTGTTTCATTAAGGCTGATTTTCACCAGTTGAATTGCCTCCCAGGACAACTCAGTAATCATTTTGACAACCTCATATATACCTTTGAGGTCTAACAGACAAGTCACAAATAGACAAGCATAATCAATTCACTCAAACATGATAGAAGAATCAATGACCTAAATGATTCCTTAAAAATCATCACAGTATAAACATGAAACATCATTATGTAACTATAGCATTATTCAGAAGTGGTGATATTGAGTACCTAGAAATTTTAGATCTTTCCTAATTTCAGTGAAGCCAGAAATATGATTTCCATATATGAAATCCTTGTTATGAAATCCTTTAGAGATAGTTGCAATATCTGGATAAAATTTTGACTTTAAGGGACATAGGTCAATCTTTGTAGCATCTGTTGTGTTTTTCTTAACATGGTTCATCAGCAATTTTTCTGTCTGCATATTACAGACCAGCGTTGCAGAAGAAATACCTTCATTGAAAACTTTGGTACATCAAACGCGGGCTGAAGAAATGTTATCCGACCAAGCCTGGGATCTTTTGGGATGGACTTTGCAAGATAATCCTTTCATTGTGAAATCTTTAGAAAATAGCCAGGTATCTGCCTTCTTTACAGTAGAGGTTTTACAATTCATTATGCATGTTGGTAAATCTAATTGTATCTAAAAGTGAAACTTATATAAGTCTTCTTTGAAAAAATAGCTGATTTAAATCACCGTTATAAATCACTCGATTTAAAAAATAATTAACATTGATCTAAATCACTGGTTTGAATATGTTACATATCTAGTCCAAAATGAAGAAAACTAGAACAGAAATAGTTATTTACTTTCTCAAATTTTTATTGCAGCAGAACATAGTATTGTTTCTGCATAAATTGGCTAAATGACTTGCTACAACACTACTAACTAAATGATAACTTTGCAAGTGCTCAATTAAGGCATCCTCATCTCACCATCCAGATCCCTCTACTAACAGCCTCAGAAAACAGAAGGTAGACAAAAGTCAGGAAAATTTAATTACATTTTCAGGCTCAGAGGATCAGATGGTGTTTTTCCCACATAGCTCTATAACTCTATGGACCTCGTCCATATAATGTGTCACAATGTATTATTCATCTATACTTAACTATTGAAATGTATTTTTTTTATCTAGTTTGCCAGAATACTGGAGTTGACAGGTCAAGCCAGTTACAAAGTAGAACCAAACTTACTGTTTGAAGTGGAATACCTGAATGCCTCAAATCAAAGGTTTTCAGAGTTACAGAAGCAACATGATGTCATATATGCCTACCACGGAAGCAGACTAGAAAACTTTCATTCCATCCTTCACAATGGCCTTATACATGCTCTTAGTAAGGTAACTAACTACACCAGCTCTCTTTATTATAGGTTCAAGAAGGTCGGAAAACCCTTATAAGACATTTGTAGTTTGATGTGGGGTTGTGGTGTGGGTACTTTGAGGACATAGTAATAGTATTCATTCTCCCATTAACTCTTGAACAAATTCTATCAACTTTTGAAATATCGTCCAATTTCTGAAATGTTCTTATTAGAACACATTCGGTGGATTTGGGCAGCATTTATTGCATTGTCAGTCGAGTCACAGACACAGACACTAGTGGAATCATTTAAGTTTATCTTTAAGGGATCAAAGAGGGAAATTTTTTGACAGATCTCAGAGTTAATCTATCCCATGAAAGGGCTGATAATATTTTAATGTAGACTAATATCAAATTGATATGTATTTGTAGAATAATAACAAATAATGTTAGATTTATTGTTAGAAATTTTTTTTGAGAAATATGAGAACATTTGAAAGAAAAGTTGTACAGTATAGCCGGGATGTGCTCACGCCGGGCGGCAGCTGCGCGTAGCAGTTCTGAATGCTGCCCAGCACAAATAATATCTTAAACATTTTCCGCCCACACTTTCTTGGGTGATTGATTTCACAAATGTTACCATTACCAAAATACGGGTGAATACTTGACACAGAAGTTAGCGCCAAATAGGAAAATGGTAGCACCATTTGCCATCTAAGCATACTTCATTTGCACAATGGGGAGGGGGAACCCCCCACCCATGAGGCCCCTCCCCCAGGACATAGATTACACTACCGCCCAAAACCGCCTGGCACTCAAATATTCCTAAGCACAGTACAGTGCAGTACAGTATAAAGACTTGACTGAGTCAAAATATCCTATATGGCACAGAACAGGCATACTGTATAGTATATCTTGAACAATTGAGTCAAGGAATCTTTTTGGCCTGGTTTCATTTCCTTCTGCGGTACAGTACAGGAAAAGCTGTAGTGTGAAAGTAACAGATGGCAATGACAAAGTTAATGATTAATAGGATTAATTGTTAAAGTTAAACAATTAAAGTAATGAACAAACAATACTATGGTTAACATCAACAAACTGTCATCCACTTGCTCATTGTTCCTGTTTCCAATTGCTGAATCATTTACAGAGTTCGTTGTGTCGATCAAATCCCATTCTCAGAGGGTTTCCAAGGAAGAGAATCGCTTTATAAATAGTTGAAAACAACAGAAAGAATTGTGTACTCTAGTGTACTCTAGTGTACTCTAGTGTGTATGGTCAAAGCATGGAATACTTTTAGTGTTCAAATTTTGTGTGGCGGTTTTTAAGTATCTGAATTTTGTCTTTTATAACATTCTAAGGTCCATGTGTGAACAAAAGTGTGGTACATCATTGGGCTTGCACAACAAGTTTATATGCTTATATGCTTAAATATAAGTATGCTTATATAAGTATATGCTTGTATTGACCATATAAGCATGCGATTGTGGATAAATTAGTCTCTGCGCAGGGAAACATTTGGTTGCATTTTTATTGCACATAAACATTTCAGGTTTATGACTTTTGCTTATAATTGTACACTAGGCATATGTGTCAAGAAATTGCTACTATTTTTCATTTGTGTAGCGCGTTGACCACTTTGTGTGTCATTTTGCTATGCTATGCAGATAAATGCTTCAAATGGATAATAAAATTGTACAATAAACAGTGCACAAGAGTGTGGTATTATTCCCTTCCAACAATTGCCTACAGTTAGCAAATCATTTGATGTGAAACATTTCAGCTGTGAAAAATATTTCTGACCTATCATTTGTTCTTTTGAATTTTGCTGTCGCTGCTGTTTTAGAATACTCTCTTCGGTGAAGGGACTTACTTATCCAGTGATCTTGCAGTCTCTATGCCTTACAGTCCAAAAGCCAAGGCATGGCAACGCAGCTCTGTGGGTGAATCTCTCAGTTGTGTAGCTGTCTGCCAAATCATTGATCACCCCGATGTCAAGTGTCAAACAGAGAGTGAGTTTAACGTATTATCAAATCATACAATGAATATTCATGAGGTCAAAGTTTAACTTGCCAGGTGTGCCTGAGTTGTAATGTAGTCCCAACCTGATTATCTCAGGTGTTTATTATTAGGGTATATCCGGGGGAAAAAAAGAAGTGTTTCCGTAAACAAAAGATTGCATTTTCTTTGCAAATATCCTTCACCCAAAGAGTTTTGTTCTTATTTGCAAGATATGGTAGATATAGGCAACTAGCTGGAGCGTGGATAATTGGGTGGCTGTCCACAACATTAATGAATTATTCATAACCTCAGACTATCAAGTTTCCCTAGTTTTTCCTTGAGACAAGATGGTATATCTGACAAATCAATTGAATTTTTGTTATTAGATCACAAAAGATAAAAGATATGTGTAAAAGTAAAGATCCTTTATGGTAAACGTATACATTAGAAGCAACAGAGCACCCATAGGCGGCATCCAACATACCATTTATCTTCAGACCACATTTCTGTTACACATTGAAGACGTTGTTGGAGGATTTAAGAGTATTATACCCTGTCTATTCATTATAACATTCATTCATCTATAGACCACATTTGTGTTACACATTGAAGATGTTATTAGAGGCATTAACAGTATTATCCCTTTATATTCATTATAACATCTGAGGAGATTACCTCATTTGTGAGCTAGTCAACTAGTTAGTTTTATCAATGAACATCTGATTTCTTAACAAATAAAAGAGATATAGAATTACCACTTAGACAGCCGGCAGTAATTTTGACATGCTGTTATGTACCAAGATCGATTTTATGCATACAGCCTTTCAAAGAAAAGGCTGATAAGAAATAGCAGTTTTGTCAAAAACAATCAAAATAAAAGAAAAAGAAAGGAAAAGAAACATCAAGTGATCCAATTTCATGACTTTTCATTTCATTTTCTGAAGTAGCAGTTTTGTCAAAAACAATAAAAAGAAAAGAAAAAGAAAGGAGAAAGAATCATCTAGTTATCCAATTTCATGTCCTGTTGTATGTTTCCTGTTGTAAATGTTATCTTTTATATCTTCATCTGCCACGTCTGTTTTGATCCTTGTTGTAGACACAGACAAGAGGAGGGCGAGGGCACCAGACAGCTTAGGCGGCGATGTTCCTGACAAGTACTACATCGTTACAAATAGTGAGCTTGTCCGATTAAAATACCTCCTAATCTTCTCGGACAAATCGTCTTCTACCATGAGGTGAGTGAGTTGCACGTAATTAATTATTAAATGCTACGTGGTGTGCATTAATAGAGAATATTAACAACAATATGCTACACTGTGGATGACCAAGGAGGAGAAGATGTCATAACCAAGATTGCAGTGGGGTGGGGGGGGGGGGAGGTCTGAGTTAACGGCCCCCTCCCCCTTTGAACGGTAACTACTTATATGAAGTTAAAAACAATATGCTGTGTAAGATTAGAACAGTTCAATGACTGTTACTATTATTCAAATTTGAGTAGTAGTAGATGACCAAGTCAAGCAAGTAAGTGTTTTTTTTTAATGTTTTGACAACTTTGCTGTATTACCCATTGAAAAGTTTTCATCTCGTTGAAGTTAAAATAATTAAGAGGCGTTTTACAACAACTGCATTTCATGGAAGATGACATTTCTAATGGCCTGTATGAATCAGATGTATAGCATGAGTACAACAGTGTGAGTGTGGGTACAAGTTGAATTCCCATTGGTGCGAGTACCAATACGAGTACAAGGCTGAAATCCATAGAGTTCAGGTGCTCAGTATTCTCATACTCACCTTTCGTGGATCTCCATGAAAGGCGAGTTATGAGAGTACAGGTATGATCAGGGACTCACTAAAAGTATAGTGTTAATCATCATCATTGATTTCTCTCCTCTTTCCCAGTGCTGTTCGGCAGCAATCCAAGCTCGCTGTCTGGGTCCGGAACCACAAATTTGCTCTACTCATGATGACGTACATTCTTGTACTCCTCTTTGTTGGAATTATCAATTCAAAGGGCTTCCGCTCATTCCAAAGACAATATTTACGACTAACCTGACAGGGAACGTCTCTCACCGGAGGATGAACTCTCGGCTCGCCGTATCGTCGGTGTCATCTCTCCCCACGATAGGAAATGTACGCAGTCGATGGAATTACGAGAGAAGTAGTATCTCTTCTTTGGAAGGTTTCGCTGAGATATACCTCGCTGGGTCGGCCTACATTATCCTACAACTATTGCACAGTATGATTACACATAAATTTGTTTACTTCTGGGGGGTGTTGGTTACAAGCAACTGCTTGAGGTGCTGTGAATAATTTTTTTTCCTTCTGAATTTCAATATTAAACTTTTCTCGGTTAGATGTTTTGGGATATGTTGAAGTAGTTCTGGCCTATCATTGCGAGGCCGCACAAAATTCATTTACATCAGTCGTCAGTATTCTGGGAAAATGGGAGAAATCCTAAAGGGTTTTTAATAATGGTACTTGAATTTTTATGACATTATAATGCCTATTTACTGTCACTCTTAGTTTATTTTCACTACTCACAATGGAATCATCTACTTTGATCTTTCATCAATATGTGGGATTCAATCAAGAATTTAAAAAAAAACTCGTAGCAATGCGAAACAAGAAGAGAAGTCCTTTAAAGACTTGCAAAGGAAAATTTTAAGATGAAATTTCTCAGCAACACATGGGTGCTGAAGACATTTTGCGCAGCGTAA
The DNA here is from genome assembly GCA_020650975.1 of Apostichopus californicus. NCBI lineage: Eukaryota > Metazoa > Echinodermata > Holothuroidea > Aspidochirotida > Stichopodidae > Apostichopus > Apostichopus californicus. The sequence continues at coordinate 30,538 of JAIPMN010001405.1, read as the reverse complement.
ACTAATACAATTTTGGCTAAAGTTTCTTCGATGATATTGTAAATAGTCATAGGATAATATCTCTAAAATTGGCATTTTTAGTAAATATATTAGTAAGAAAAAGAAGGATATTTTGATATCAGATTGCAGGACTCACTGTTAATTTTAAGTACAAATGCAGTGAAAGAGGAGTACCTTCTATTATAGATAATTGTGATTACGAGTAGAAGTTTCCAGTTTAGCTCTGAGCAAACAACGAGAGAAAGTCTAGCCAAGAACAGGACAAGACGTCCAGTTTAAGGTGACGAGGAGAATCAGAACGATGCTAGAATCCTAGATACTTAATATATGTAGAGTCACTGTTATATTAATTCATATTTTTAAAAAGCACAAATTATTGATATTAGGGGAATTGTAACACATCAACTTAGTATTTGCACAAATTGCTTCGTTTGATTTCTGTATTCAAGGTTAGTGGCCCACTGTGTAGAGTATGTACATTTGAACAGCACATAGCACCTTTCAATATCTAATTGATGGCTCATGATACATTTTAATGAACAAAGTGAGAATTCCTAGACAGTTTTAGTTTGTTTCGTTTCACATTTATCAGTATATACAGCAAATTCATGGTGTCTTTCTTTACTTCCATGATAAAGAAGCTTGTGGGAATTAATTTTTTTGGGGGGGGATAACCTGTTTTGTACCAAAAATGAACTGGAAGCAAATAGGTGTGATGTCATAGATGCACATGGACACATTTCTTGTTCTTTAAAATGTTCATCCAATTTATCTTCTTCAGAATAGGGATGCATTGATGTATGTCATTGTTAACATAAGGCATTGTGGTATAGATAACTTCACACCTCTTGAAGCAAAGTTGGAACCCTGTCCAATCGAGGGCTCAAAAGCAAAACATTATGAAAACAATGCACTTTGCTCTCATTGTACAACTATGAGTTAATTGACATTAATGGTACAAACTGTGATAATTTTCCGCTATCAATTATCTCTGATCACCAAGATGCTTAGTATGTGTCCTTCTTTCATTAGTCAAAACTGAATTTTCCTCTGGTCTATCTTTTAAATATTAAAGAAACAGCCACAATGGAATTTATCTTTAATGTTTCACAAGTACAAAGGAAAAGGCTTCAAGTCAATTCTTAAAGGAAATAGTTTGACTACATTATCTATCTTGGTTTCGTTTCATTTCAAATCTGTTTATGATTGATATATTATTTTTTTCGTGTCTTGGTCATGACACAGCTAACAGATATTAAAGTTTAATTCTGAATAGATTGACAAGGGAATTTACGTTTGTTTCAAATAATGTAAGATTACACTAAATAAATTATATCATAACAGGAATGTTTAGGTAACTTTTACATATAGATATATATATATAGACATATATATATACAATGTGTTAATTTTTCTGTTACTGCCATATTTTATGTAAACAAGAGAATAAAATGAAGTTTTCCAATGGTTTTTTTCTACTATTTCTGAATGCATTATGGCCCATTATATTTTCCTTGCTGGACAATAGGAGATACAAAAGTTAAAATTTGAACCTATATTTCAACCAAGAAGAAGAGGGGAAAAAAAACTAATAACAAAGCCTTGGATCTTCAAGTGTTATTTGCTTGGATTCAAAAGTTGCAGATACTACAAAACAATTGTGGTTGTAGCAATGGCTGGTTCTCCTAAACACCTTCCATTCTCAATACCAACTTACTTAGGCCGAGGTATAGCCTAGTGGTTAATGCCGGCGTCTCCCAGTCATGAGATCCCCGGTTCAATTCCCCGCCGACAGCAATGTTTGTCGTCTGGCAATGGTGTTGTTCAATAACAACTTCCCGACATGGACGTTAAATGGATGTGTGCCGAGAGATTGGCTTCGGTCAGCTTGCGAGTCTAAAAGCCTCCATGGCTTCTTTCGCGAGTTCCTGCTTGCGGGAAGATCACATATACTTCTGGTGGCATTGTTTCTTATAGAGAAAGATATCCTACACTATCAGTTAAAAACTCAACCTCGGCATCTTGTTCGTAACTTGCAATCTGGTGGATTGAATATAACTTATGTTAACTGCCTACAATCTCCCTTACTCCTTTAAGGCATTTCAGACTCGACCCAAACCGAGTGCGGCCATCTGAAAAAAGTTAACTTTCTGTCGCTTGCAAGTGACGTTTTGTTTGTGTCGCTACAAAATGCAGACAGTAATGAAACGTGATACCTTGTTATCTTTTGCTGGACGTGAGATGTCCATCGCTGTATCGTTTATACACTGTGCTATGCATGGGTATTGACCGCAGCTGTATGTACTGACTGTACACTAGTGTCTAATTACTGACAGTAGCAAGCTGTGTGTGTATTTTCTGAGATCGATGGTGGTGTCTAACACTTCTGTTACACCTCATTCGAAACTAGGTCAGATTACCGGCATTAGATGTTTCTTTTGCGCGAGTCTTCACACCCTTTAATTTGTGGATCTGAGTAGGTGGTCTGTGATGTCATCGAAACAAAGTTTTTCAAAACTTTCCTTATATAATCTTTGTGCTGAGTTATCCTTCAAATGTGATTGTGGAATGTTTGCTTTAGCTGTGAATATTTTCAATATTTAAAAAAATTCAATCAAAATTCAATTTCTTTGCAGAAATATTATTTCTCTCTGTGGATTACTGATTTAAGCACTACAAAGAAAAGTAAAAAAAATGGCAATTCCATTGCCCATAAATCCATTCTGCTGTCGCCAGATGCATTGACAAGATGTCACCAATTCTGGACAAAAAAATGTCATTATATAGTCCCTTAATTATACATTAAACATCTGAATGCTCACCATAGGCGTAGGAGCCTAATTTGATTTGGGGGGCTGTAACGACTTGCCCGAAAATATATCCAAAATTTTTCGCGAGGTCTGCACACGTTCAACATGTTAATGTGCATATCATATAGGCATGCATCAAGTATTGCATCACATGCCAATAACATACAATCATTTTCTGTGTTATCACCCTTCCATATTGGTTATAATTATTAGGGAAGTCGTAACAATAATCATGATCATAATAATATAAGCTTAACCATTGAAAAACACATTGCAAATTATTCTTCTTTCAGTAGGTGCCCAAAAAATTCTCAGCATATTACCCTAATTTTCACAAACATTTTTGGTTGGGGGGACTGCAGCCCCCCCCCCCCCCCTCGCTTCCTACTCCTACTCCTATGATGCTCACTCTACAAAGTGTGAAATTAAATTGATGAGTACAAGGGTTTACACAATCACTGCTCTAAATGTAACCTGGATAAAAGGCAAAGTGATAAAATAAAGTGGCTACCATATCAATTTAAGACTGGATCTTTCTCTCATCATACTGTTCATATCATTTTGGACATATTTTGTCTTCCCTTAAATTTTTTTACAAATTTTCAGTGAAATTAAAGACCGAAGTGTGTACACCTCTTTCCTCCTGTGGTCTTTTTCATTTGAATCTGACACGCTTAACTTCAGCTTGTCCCTTTCATTGAGGTTATACACATGCCCACACTGATATTACAATTTTATCCAGGTTGTACACATGCCAATATTGATATTTCAATCTTCAGGTTATACACATACCCATATTGATGTTTTCATGTTATCCAGGTTGTAGACATACCCCACTGATATTTCAATTTTATCCAGGTTGTACACATACCCATATTGATATTTCAATCTTCAGGTTATACACATACCCATAGTGATGTTTCAATTTATATCCAGGTTGTACATATAGTCACATACCGATACTGATATTTCAATTTTATCCAGGTTATACACATACCCACACTAATATTTCAAGTTTCTTAATACAACACCCTCAACAAACAGCTAGATGAAGCTTTAATCTTTTAAACTGAAGACACTGATTACATATAACCCTAACACTTCAGAGAAATGCTCAAGAAGTCAATATTGTTTTGTTTTTATTTATCAAATATGGGAATTATTTTAATGGTTGCCTTCCATTAAAGTTGCCTCTAAACTTCAAGATACTAAGAGCTGCTAATAGTTTTCAAGGTTCATTTCTGAAGGGTCAGATGCTTCAAGTCATTTTCAGACATTGAGATATAATAAATAAATAAGCGACAACGACGGCAACAAAAACAACAATGGCAATGTCCCAGTGATTGAAAATGCTTTCAGGATGTTACATCAAAGGTTTGAATGTGTGTGACCATCATTTAATCCTTCTAGCATATATTGGAAGCAATACCAATGACATGTAAAGCAGAAATCTAAAGAATAAAGCCTGTATCATGGTATTGTCAGAGGATTCTTCTCTCCTTTCCATAATTCTTTGAGTTCCACCTGACACTCTAGATCTCTCAGAGCAGCCTTGGCAAGATCGGAACAGTCTGGTAAAGGCATCGCCTGTCTGATTAGACTTTCTGCTCCAACCTCGATGAAAGACTGGCAGTATTCTCTTGATCTCGCCACCAGATTACGAACAGCCATGCAAGCGCTCTTCTACGAAATGCACAAGGAATATAAAAGTAAGAAATCTGAGAGATGTACAGGTACCAGGTTCTATGGCATCGCGTAATGGTGGTAACTAGGGTGCTAGTTGTGTTTGTATCATGCAAGTCTGTCTATTTCATATGAGATCATTGCCTGTACTAGCTCTTAACATATTGCGTTGAAATGTAAGGAGAGAAAAAGAAGTCTGAAATTTACATTGATGAACCGAATATATATGTTTTTTCAATGTAATGAATAATGTTTGTGTTTTAATTCATCAAAAGCCTTCCACTTCTCATGAATGCAAATTAAACATGAATGTTGTGCTACCATACTTATAAATATAAATCTATGAAAACTAAATCAATGTATTTTGTTATTATTTTAGTACTGTTCAAACCATATAGTGGTTCCTCTAGAACAAGGCTTCTTATCCATTTTAAAAATTCACATCGCAGACCCTTTTGAGGTCATGATGAAAGATAGATAAAAAAATCCACATAAACAACATATGCACAGTTTTCAGACACACCTGTGACCCTCCCCACCCCTCGAAGGCCCTCCAGGGGCCCCCCTATGGCTTTGAGCTACCGCTCAATCGTATACTTACTTGTACACCAGGTTTTTGTGGATGAACAGACATCACCTGCACAATAATTTCCGCAGCACCACAGCTCATGATAGCATAGGCATTTTTGGGATTCCTTAGTGAAATGGTAGCCAGGGCACTACATCCAGCTTCACACACCTGAAAGAAAAAATATTAGCAACAGATTATAACTTAGCCTTCACATTTGTGAAGCAGTTTCTTGGGAAATCACCTTGTCATGATATATTGAAATAAATTAAGACTACTACTATCAATCCTTTCATAATTTCATTTTTGGAGATTTTTTTTCCATTTTGTGAAGCACTTTGCTATGTGATGTCACATAGACTATTCATTCCATGAACTAAAAGACAAAATGTAGGCACCATCAGATTGATAAACTTGATTTTATAGAATTCAATTAATCACCATGAACCACAATATTTATAGTAATAACCTAACAGTGTCTGTTTCTTATCAATAAAATAACCAGAATGCAAAAATTGCATTGTGGTTTCGATGATGTAACATGAGCAGTTTTCTTCATGAATCTGACCTAATGTATAGTGAGGGCGTACATGTTTACAAGGGTTTCACGATTTGACCTCTGATGACCTCTGACCTCCACCGAAAACAATAGGCTTCATGAACTTAATGTGGTACTTCTACACACTAAATAAGAAATTGGTCTGACCTTCCCTTCTTGAGATACCGTGTTTACAAGCTGGGCGTCACAAACGCACTCACACACACACACGCCATCATGAATGCATAGGTTACCATTATCATCGAAACCAAAAACCCATCCTAATTTGCATTTTGATGAAAGGTAAGTAAACATTACACCTGTATCACATATCAAGTACTGTACAAATAAATTAAGATTTGATTTTAAAAAGGAAAGAACCACTTTTTGAGAACATTGCTATTAAAACAAAGACCACCTACTGTGATCAATGTTTTGAATGATTCATGTGGCAAATGTGGCTTATAACAATATCTAGTGTTATATGTTGGAGTTAGTTTTTCACTGAACGGTGTGATATATATCTCCTCCCTTTCAGTTTCACAAGTTGCCAGCAGAATTAGCTTACCTGGGCTACTCTGATATGGGTCTGAATTGCTTGCAGGATGAGGGGAACACCACCAACAGACACGATGGCTACTTTGACATCATCGTTACCAGCAATAGCCTTTGTCATTGAGATAATATGTTTCATCATCACCTATGAGACAAAATGTTTTCAAATAATGTAACTTTTAGAAAATGTTTCATATGATGATGAAATGTTTTCAATTAACATTGGGGTCAAAAACATGCGCAGATTTGTAAAGTTTCTTATATGGGTAGGTTCACAGTTCAAAGTTCACATTTTTCCTGATGAGGATTATAATTACATAAGAATAATATATTGTAAGGTGCCTCACCTAACAACCCCCCTCCCGCAAAAAAAACCCCAAGAAAATAGTCATACTACTGTAAATAAAACAAGGAGCTACCACATAATCATCCAATCAATTTATACAAAATATGAAGAATGGATTTAGCAAAGAGACTCACCTGACTGCTCATGTGCTCAGCCATGGCACTGCTTACATATTTTAATCCTCCAAGATCGACAATCTTCTGACAGAATTCATTCCGCACTGCTAGGCAACCCAAGGTAGCCATGACTCCACCGACAATAGATTGATCAGAACAGTCTGAAACTGTGTGTAATTGATGTCAATGAGAAAGGTTAATGTAAGTGACAAAATGTCTGATTAAAGGGTGTGAAGACTCGCGCAAAAAGAAACGTATAATGCCGGTAATCTGACCTAGTTTCGAATGAGGTTTAACAGAAGTATTGGACACCACCATCGACCCCAGAAAATACGCACACAGCTTGCTACCTTTGGTAATTAGACACTAGTGTACAGTCAGTACATATAGCTGCGGTCAATACCCACAGCACAGTGTACAAACGATACAGCGATGAACATCTCAGGTCCAGCTAAAGATAACAAGGTATCGCGTTTCATTACTGTCTGTACTTTGTAGCGACAAGAGAAACATTTCACTTGCAAGCAACTGAAAGTTAACTTTTTAGAGATGGCTGTTTTGAGGTGAGTCTTCAAGGCCTTTAAATGATTATCACAGATACCTTTGTAATATACAGTTACAATAAGTGGAAAAAGAAGTGGCAGTGGCCAAAAACAAAAGTGACTAGGGGTAAGAAACCTGTTATTTCAGGGACTGATTCACCTGGAATTGCATAGTAAAATGCTATGCAAACTGTGCAAGTTGCTACATGGGTGCTATTAAGTTGTATAGCACTTTTTCTATGCAGAGAACTACACCATCTTCTGTTTGTTACGAGAAACAAAATTCACAAATCTCAAAATTGTTAAACAAAATGTGAACACTAAATGATTCCCTTTATTCCACTTTGGATGCACAGGACACACCTATATCCGTGTTGTCAGCCTCAAGACCACTTTTTGCTGGTCTTTGCCTCGATCTTGAACCTCCTACCTCTATATGCAGGTTGTGTTCTACAGGTACCTTACAGAATGGAGCTTTTGCAATAAATGAATAAAAAACAAAAAGGAAATAGTGCCAATGTACCATCTAGGACTTGTTATCTTCTACCTTAAACAATAACAAAGGTAAAAAGAGGGAGACATTTACCATCTAGAACTCCAAAGAGTGCTTCCAAAGCACCCTCCTCAACAATTGCCTTGGCATGGTCGTGACCTTTTCCAAATGGTACCCTAATATCATCATCGATAATCAGCCCTCTCAGTGTTGCACAGGTCTCCTTCACCAGCTTTCCATTTTGTTTATGTTTTCCTAGGAGTCCAATAAGGAGACCGATCACACCTTCTTCCACATACTTTTGTCTGTTCATTTCATGCTTAATGCAAGATATACGTACAAACTGTGCAGCCGCTACAATTGGCTCTGTGTGTTCAATTTCAGCAGATAAAATTGAACAAATCACAGCTGTACCTTTTGAATCCAGCAAATCAGGTTGTCCATTAATAAAAGAGACCAATGTTACTAAGACCTGGTTTAAAACTGTCAAATTATCTCGATGGATTCTAACCAAATTGATGAGAATGTCATAGCCTCCATTGGTAGCAGCATATGATCTGCAGGAAAACAAACCAACAAACTCTTTGCTCAAGATTTGCATTGTCTCTAACAAGTCCTGTTTATCATCATCGGTCAATGCAGTCTCTGCAGCAGACAGGTCTCTCAAAATCTTCAAAGCCTCTTTGATCTTTTCCGTAACAGGCTTTGAGCTTCCATTACCACTGTCGGCGGAAGACTGGGACGTAATTATGTTGGTGAGATCGACACCTTGAGACTCAAACTGTTTGATCGCATCTTCTGCTGCTTCCTCTTGAGACATCTCAAATTCTTCAATATTTTCTGCCACAGCAGCATCAAATGTTTCTTGAGAGATTCGTTTCGCCATCCTAATGAATTAATTTTTATGACAGCAGAATCTCTGAGGATACAAAAATTGTTTCGGAAAATGTAAGCTTTATACAGTAAGGTTTCAAGACAAACAATTTCTAAAGCATAGGCTAACTGTTCCTCAAAAATGCTGATATCCAACATTGGTCATAAGCTGGGCCTACCCTGTACATTGTCTATTGCAAGTTTTGTCTTTCAAGTAATCACTGTTATTGTTAATAAGGGCCTAGGCTAAACCTTACCTTCACCATATTATTACTCTGGTTCTAGGCCTATGAATTGATAATATTGTCAGTTTAACATCAATCATAAGATATGTTACTATATAAACTTTGCTTATGCTTCATTAGATAACTTACAGTTACAGTGGGGTTAGGTGCTTTGGCAAGCCTTGCATATAGAGATTTCGCCTGCAAATTAGCGTAGGCTAGGCCTCATGTTGTTATGATGGTTGATTAAGACATTATCAGTCCTAAAGTGTCTTGATGTTTACTTTTTAATATGAAAGACTGTATAGATAACTGTTAACATTTTGTAGTTTATAGGGGTTCCATGGAAACAACTGGCATCGAAGGTTTTACTTACTAACTTCGGCTAAGACAAATAAGCCTGTGGCTAACGGTCGCATAGCCTAGCAACAGTAAATTTGGAGGCAACTATACCGTAGGCCTAACTTTCCTCAAACAGGTAGTTATCATGTTACTTGTTTTAATGGCTACATTCGAGTCTAATAACATAAAGAGCGGTAACCGATGGGATATTTTGCGTATCTAATGAGATAGACACACCTAGATTTATCTTGAGGATTTTTCTCCGAGTGAATCAACAGCTACAGTGTTTATGGTAGGCTGTCGTATTGTGTTTGTCGTTGCATGTGTTCAGCGACATGAAAAAAGAAGTCAATAGTACAGTACATGCATGCCATGTCGGGTAAACCCTGAATATGTTACCAAGCCACAAATACAAGCGTCCATCTGCTGAAAGGGATATTGTGGTGACAAACAAGGTGAAACTTATATTGAAGAGAAAAATATTCCACACTGCTAGTTGAAAACCCCATCTCGAATTCATTACCCTAACTAGAGATATGGTTGATTGAAGTTAACCTCCAACTAATTCAAGAAGTTGGATCACAGTATAGGGGTCTGTGATGTCATCTGGGCAATGCTCTTTGGAGGCTTTACTTAGGCTATTATAATATTGTTGTTGATTTATCCTTGAAACCTGTTTCATTGGAATGTTTGCAAAGCTGTCAAAGTTCTCTGTACTTAGAATTTCATCAAATTGTATCTGTTTTTCTTTTCTTTTTGTAGAAATATTCTTTTGTTTGTGAATAAAGGATTGAGAAGTTATAAAGAAAACCAAGACATTTTCAGTTGAAGTGCCCTAATGACATCATCCACTCTTCTGTTGCCAGATGCATTTACAAATATCAGTAATTGTTAAAAGTTATCTTCGCAATACAAACTGCAACGAGGATGTGGTTTTCACAGTAAGATTCAGAAAATTTTCAGCAATGTTGTTCAGCAATCAACATTATAGCCACCAGAAAATCCTGTTATTGATATAATATATCACATGAATACTTCATCTACCTCTTGTATGGTAACCTTTAAACGTCGAACTTGCGGTTTGACTGGTCATTATAATGCATTTTGTCTCGCAACCAAGTGACTGGTAGTAAATTATTCTGTCTTGATGTAAATACTCAGTGATATAATCGTTTTCCTTTCTCTGTTTTCTTTTCGTGAATTAAGGAAGTTATGTCCAATACAGATATAACGTCTAAAAATACATTGCAACGGATTACGTCCAAACTCTTTGAATCAATATCCAGTTCCTTCGACCTTGCAGTGAAGTTCAAATAGCGTAATACTCATATATACTTCAAATGAATAATCAACAGTCTACCCTAAAAGGGAACCAACTGTTATTAAACTGGATTTTCTGGTTTCCGAAGTTGGAAATGCAATGAATCTTTCGGTCGTCATAGAGATAATGTATTGCGAATATGAATTTTGCAAATTTGGTGTTAGTTTTGCGAACATAAGAATGAACGATGTCATCAATGCAATTCTGCTAAAACTGCTTTCGTTTCCATTATAATATTTAACTCACATTAAGTCACAAAGGAAATATAATATTTATACAAAATAGTTGCATCTTGATGAAGTTTTAAATACAGAGAACACTTTGCCTGCTATAAGCAAGCATTTCACATTGATCTGGTTGCAAGGGTGAAATCAACGTGAATATTTTACTAAACGAAATGTAAATCATTTGAAGATCATTTGTGGTTATATCAATCACAGACCTCATATACTGTTGTTCACTCCGGGGAAGAGGCGAGGGTTTATCTAGTCAGTTTATCAATGAACCATAACTCGAGCCTTCGGGACAAGATATTGAGGTGGGGTTTTCAACTAATAGTTTCGAGAATTTGTCTTTTCCAATATAGGTGCCACATTTGCTTTCTGGTCACTTCGCCCAACAACCATTTCGCCCAACTGCCATTTCGTCCAACCAGCATGGTCATTTCGCCCAACCAGCAGTGGTCATTTCACCCAACCAGCATAGTCATTTCGCCCAACCTTGTTGGTCATTTCGCCCAACCATTTTTTTACTCATATTCAGTCAGAATAATATTACTTTTTCTATTTCACTAGTTCAATTTGATTTATTTTGGGTTATATTATTTCGTGGTAGGTAAATAAAGTGATGTCCGTTCGATATCGATCGGAGTCTGAGTTATTTTTCGGGTATATTGGGAGGATTACACTACTTACACTAGGCGGTTACGCATACAATGGAAACACTGATCAATCCTACCGACTAACAATTCCCGAACGTTTCCTTATTAAATGGAAAAAATATATTTATAAAACCCGTCCGTAATATTGAAGTATTATGTAACCACTGTATCAATGTAACCACGACTTCAATTTTCCTTAATATTCGGTTCGTATCCCGTAACGTTAACAATTCCCGAACGTTTCCTTATTGAAGTATAATATTTAATCAAGGTTGGGCAAAATGACCAGGCTGGTTGGGCGAAATGACCAGGCTGGTTGGGCGAAATGACCAGGCTGGTTCGGGGCGAAATGGTAAAGTGACCAGCTTCCCCACACTTTGTCTGACACCGTAATATCGCTTAACGATTCCATCGGTGACACACATAATGGGTCATTAAAAGTGCACCCAACTTACACCAGACAATTTTATTGATTTCCGGCCCTTTTTCTTCATTCGCTCTTTGGTGGATAATAATTCGTTTCTCATATTTCCTCTATCATAGTATTTATCATTTGACTCCCGAAAAGAAGACGATAAAAGCACAATATAAACGATTACACTTTGATTTACAAATTGTAGGCCCCCTATAGTATTAACGGGGACGTTAGATGGCGGTCCCGAGAGCAGGAATGGGAACAACTTCACACCCCTGCCTCGTTATCCTCTGAACACTTATCGAAAAGAGAAGGCTTGAAATAAGCCGGTGTTCATCCACGATCTAACACGGATAGGGGCTCAAATAAAGCTATTGTAAAGCTTCCTGATCATTGGGTCTCTAAACTAAACCAACTTAAACGAAACTAATAGCACGGCTATGTCAACTATAGTTCACGAAGACAATTTGACTGTGTAGGCGTGAAGACCTCACCATCATACATGTAACCGCTCAATATGTTTCACCTCAGGTAAAGACATGACGCTTCATAATCAGCTGTTAAATTATGGGGAAATGAACAAAAGGTATGCTAAGGGGGTAGGGGTGGGGGCAGAGCATCGGGAGAGGCTGGAGAATTAGTGTGAGGATAGCACTAGTTTAAAAGATAGACGCAGTAGACTCCAACCCCCCCCCCCACCCCATTGGCTGCTAGGGCTACGTTCCATGGCTACTCCGTCCATAAGACGTTCCGCCCTATATGCTTTTTTTTCTTTTTCATATGTCTCTAAGTATATATGCTTTTGGCACTGTTGAGGTCATCTTCACCGGACATGTTTGCATTGAATTATCCGATAACTATAGCCCTATTGAGTGTCTCATATTTTTAATTGTTTTGTTCTATATAAGTTACGGATTAAATGAGTCAACTGCTAAAGCCTGTACAGGACATGATAAGACAAAGAGTATATACTATCGATATAGTCTATAGTCGCGTGGGAAATCCGGCTATAATATGGCTCAGCCTTCATTTGAAATTTAACATGAGGGAAACCCTACACACAACTACACTGTACTGGTCAGCAAAGGAATTAGTTGCTTTCATTGTAACATATAGTAAGCAAATATGGAAAGTATTGTGGGGCGAGGGGAGGGGGGGGGGGGGCTTTGATGGGATTGGATGCACCATCACGGCTGTACCCTCTATACCAGTATACAGTGGCGGAGCTAAGGGTATTGGTCAGGGGGGGGGGGCGAGAATGGTCTGTAGGGGCGCTTTCGACACTATTTAAGCGGAGCGCCACCATAATTGGTTGGCGCGGAGCGTACAGAATTTTTTTGAGTAAAGATACACTCTAGATCGCCGGAAATGACCCTTTCCGGGCCTTGCTAATTTGCAGATAAACGAAGAATAAATAGGTGTCATCGCCATTTTGTCAGAAAATTACACCAACAAAATGTGACAAATGTCAATAGGTAGATGAGAGCGCAATAAAAAAGTCAATAATCGCGAATAAGTAAAAAGTGGTAAAAGCTGAAAAGGGCGCCAGCAGTCCATTTGAGTCAGGGGGGGGGGGGCATCCGCTCCCTGACTGTATGGACGCTCCGCCACTGCCAGTATATATGTCGATAAGACATGCGTTCGCAGACTTGTAGTGTGAATATACAATGCCTCAAGTACGAGTACAAACCCATGGGTACTACGGTACGAGTAAATTAATTTTTTAAGATTTCAGTAAAGCTTTTCGACAAGGTCCCACACATGCAGACGACTAGCGTGTAAGCTTCAACACTATGGAATCTCTGGAAAAATTCTCATTTGGATAAATGCTCTTTTGAGCAATCGCACTCAGTCTGTTTTTATTGATGGTGCTAATAATTCAAGATTGGAATGCTTATAGTCTGAAGACTGATCATCAGGGTGCGGGACCCGAGGTGTTTTCTCTCTGTTAGGCTTGTGCATGTTGCCTGCTGTCCCCTGTGCAGTGATAACCACTAGTTGGTGTTTGCATAGTACAATTAAGACAAGACCAGGGCGAATATAGATAGTCAGAAGTTTAAATAAAATGGACTCGTAACAGGCGCGTATCCAGGGGGGGGCGTTGGGGGCGCGCGCCCCCGGG
>JAIPMN010001405.1:0-16700 GCA_020650975.1 Apostichopus californicus | reverse complement strand
TTCAGGCGCGTATTCAGGGGGGGCGTTGGGGGCGCGCGCCCCCGGGTAAGAAATAGAGGAGAGAAAAAAAGAGAAGAAAAAAGGGGAAAAAGAGGGGGGAAAGAAGAGGAAGGAAGGGAAAAGAAAAAGAAGAAAGAGAGAAAAAGGAGAAAAGGAGAAAAGGAGAAAAGGAGAAAAGGAGAAAAGGAGGGAGCAGAAGAAGAACGCCAAGACACCGTGAAGAGATAGAGGAACAGTGAAATTATTACAGCGCTGATCCCTATTATATACACAGGGTAGCCAGTGGCGGATTTCGGATTTCGGAAGGGTCGTGCGCCTCAACCTACCCCTTACACCGACAACTCCATTTTTGACGTTTCAATTTTTCCTTTGTGGTCAGCAAAACGGACTGAGTGCGAAAAAAACAATCGTTAACAACTCACACTGTGTGTTGCCAATTTGAGCTAGCTTCACGTCCAGTTCTCATTTTATTATATTTATTCACAGTTGTTAAATATAGGACGGAAATCGCATTTGCGGCAGTCTATAATTGTTTTCTGGGAGAGGACCCCAGACCCATCGTATATACAAAAGTCTACTTTGATTATCTGTCCCCTGATTTTTTTCTGCAGACGCCCATGTATTTCCCCAAACTAAATTTCTAAGTCATGAGATTTAAAACTTAAGGAGGTTTGGGAGCATCATTGGGTATCGGAAGTGTTATTTCCGGCGATCTGGGAGGTATTTTCGCCAAAAAAAACCCCGTGGTCGCGCTCCGCTTAGATAGTATCAGAGAACAAACACGCGTCCCCACCACTATCCAAGACTGATCAGCGCCCATGCACCAACAAATTAACTGTGTCTGAATTTTCGAAAATTCCCTGACTATCATTCTTAAACATACTTCCCTCCACTCGTGCAATTTTGACCGTCTGTCTGTTAGGGGTTGAAGGAGGTTTTTTTTTTATATTGGTTGTCCATAGATGAAAATTTGTGCAATATTTTGGGTATGTTTAAAAGTGAATTTATTTCACGAGAAATGTGAATTTTCAAATTCTGAACAAATAAATGACTTAAAACATTAAAAAGTGGGGCTAACGGGTATTGTGGGCCGCGACCTACAAAAGCAATGACCCACGAGAGATGCGATGAGGTCGAACATGATGTGTGACTGGTGACAAATCTTCAAAAAGGTTATGGATGAAAAAAAGAACTATTGGGAAATACTTGGTTCTCAGGTAAAAGTGTACATCTGGTTGGTCATTTTCAAGCCCGAGATGTGCCATTTCCGGTGATCTGGGGGGTATCAAAACCAGAAATTTTCTTGTACGCTGCGCGCCAACCGATGGTGGCGCTCCGCTTAGATAGTAATTCGCACCCCCGGGTTAGAAAATCCTGGATACGCGCCTGCGTAAGCTAAACTGTTTGTGATATATTATATTCGCTTTTTCTCATAAAACATGACCCCATTCAATGGCAATTCAAACGGTTGCCAAGGAAGTGGGATAAAAAAATGGGAGCGTCAAATCCCTGGCATTACTTCACCTTGAATGTTAGGGCTAGATTATATATACATAAAAAGAGACAATTCCGGCATCCATCAGCAAGCTTGTATCGATCAAAACTGTAATGAAACATCCATTAAAGATATCATGTATAACCGACGAAACCATGAACATACGTGCTGCGAAAGAGCAGTTTTTAGGACTATATAGGACCATCGGTAAGCTTGAGTCGATCAAAAACTGCAATAAATCATCCATCGAAGATACCATGTGACCGACGAAACTATAAACATATTTGCTGTGAAGGGCAGTTTTTGGGACTATAGGTCAGGCTGTAAAATATCAATTCGTGATGACATGTTCCATGATTATTTATAGCTTGAAAAACTGTTGGAAAACATAACTAACCTGTAGCGTAAAAATGTTCAACCGCTCTATATACGAAGAATTCTTACACAGGCCTATCAAAAGCCCAGCCTATACTTTTGCATGTTTAGGATAGGATGGATTCGATAATGTTGTTACTGAGTGCACATCAGTGTTGGACAATAATTAAGGCCTCATATAACACTCTATATAGCGATACACTGGGCTTTCTTTGTCTGAGTGATTCAAGTGGTTGAAGTTGGTTGCGTAATTTAAGAAATAAAACACAAAACATGCAATTGTTTACAACTTAAGAAGGCTGCTATATATCCGGTATGTTACTCATGATTTTAGCAGCCCCAATGCATGAAACTTTTAATAAAATCCTCGATCAAACTCTATCATATCAACTCTTTTAAAGTCTCTTGTTTCTTCTTGGCCATCTTCTGTGTATACCGGGTAGTTCAGATTTAACCAGTCCAGGTGGTAGCCGTTCAGCATAACAACCATTTGCAGATAAAGCAGTAATTCTGTGTATTGTTCCTTGAGTTCCCAGAATGCATCGCGAGCTTTCCTTAGCTTCTTCTTAGTACTTTTCGTTCTTGTGAGCAATGTTATCACATCGGATCCGGAACAGACGGTTTCTTTCAGTTCAATGACCATTATATATTTGTCTCATACAGATCAAAATTCCAGCTGCTTGGGAAGATCGCAAATCACCTTCAAGAGACGGTATTTGAAAGTTGCTCTGTGGTATATGCGTTTAGTATTCGATGCCACGTACACAACGATAAATAGCTTGCATATATCTGTACTGTTTGGACAGTTTTTCGAAATCACCCGCGTTCTCAGTTTGAAAAGCCACGTATTAGTATACGCTAACGCAGATATTTCAACCAAAGATGACACTGTAATATATCCCTGGTTTAAACTAACGTCGGCATTGCGACGCGCGGAGACGCGCGCGTTGTAAACCGGTTTTATTATATATAGCGACGTGGCGCTATAAATAGATACAAGACTTTCGACGGAACATGAGGCCGACTATTAAAACAGATATCTAGATGAGGTGGCTACATCTTGCAACTTCATTCTCTCAATATCGTTGGTCGTAGAGTACATGTAGAGATATGCGGCTCAGCGTCGAAGTTACCTTCAGCGCTTTAATAGAACAAACATTAAAGAGATGACTTTAGGCCTGCAGAATTTTAGCGTTGGAATGTCACATACTACAAAAAAATTAAGTCAAAGTTGAATTTGACATTTTCCGATCTACAGGTCAGAGCCATATCCTGACAGCAGTTTGCTTCAAGGCGATATCACATTTTCAACTCTGCTATTATTTGTGAAAACATCTGGTGACAGGGGTGTGTATGATGTCACCACCATCATAGTAATTTAGATGGAAAAGACAATTTTTGCTTTTCGTTTATATATAAAAAAAAAAAAAAACCTTTGTTATGAAAACCTAAAAAAATAATAGAGAAAATTGACAGCTAAGAAAACTTTCCCAGTTGAAATCATATTTCAAGGATATTTAATCTAACATGATAATGATAATAGGAATGAAAGAGTTTCTGAAGAACATTTGCCCAGAGGACATCACAGGCCACATATATATATAATTCCTGATGTCTTAATGGACGGTAGACCCCTATATCAAATCAAAATTTGCTAACGTTTAAGCATTCACATCTCGAGTTCAAAATAAAGATATTAGTATGCATGTTTTGACTAACAGTGTGATATATCTTTTTCAGATATTTTTTACAATGTTTGCCAAAGGAATATCCTTGAACAGGATACTATGTACACACAACCTTCAAAAGACTTCAAAAGAGTGATGTTTTTGAATTATTCCAGATACAATATATGGTCTCTTGACTGGTTCGTCAGATTAATATCAAATCATTTCATAAACGATCTTTGCAGATGTGTTTGCTGATCTTTTTTATCCATTCAAGGATACAACCCTCCATAAGTTCCTACAAGAAAGGAAACATTTACTCTAAACCTTTGGTTTTATGCTTACGTGATCTTTGGCAAACAATTTCGCAGGAAAACACTTCTTTGTTTTCCAAAGGAATGTAAAAAACATACAGGCTATATTTCATGTCAGGAAGCCGGGCGGGAAGTGGGTGGAGGTTGGAACAAGGTTCCTTCAATTTTGTGGAAACATTAAAGTGCCACTTAAATAAGAACATCGAAATCCCGAAATCTCGGAAAAACGAAGTCGAAATATCGAAACGAAAAAATCGACTAGAAAAAGTGGAATCATTGCAACTAAACATCAGTTGAAACATTGAAACGAACAACATCAACATCTCTATAACCCCCTCCCCTCCCCCTCCTCCTCCTCCCCTCCCCCTCCCCAATTCCAAGGTCATGGTCACTTATAACTGAATAGCATTAAGATTATTTCCTATATATAGCTGACAGAACCGGTGTATAGGACTCACAAGAAAGGGACATATACGGTGAGGGAACAGGTATACTCTTCACTCATCCTTTACAAAGATCATACACAAATACACGATAGATTGACATTTTCTGTCTTCTTCAGTTTATTTATGTCTTGTGCTATTGTTTGGAATTAGTAGGTCATCAGTATTGACCCTTAATATGCTAAAAAGTTATAAAATGGTCACGTATGCGTAAAATTCAACAGTTTCACTATACCGCCTCGAAACTATATGCTCCGCTCAGGAAAAGTGCCAATTAGGAGCAGGAAAACAACTTCTTTTGCCATGTTATCAATTAGGATCTGCTTTTTGTGGCTTGGATGTTAAAGAGCATGAATGGAAGCACATGTGGTGCCAAGAAATGGGTCAATTTTAGACCAGTTTAGCCCTCCCAGGAGCAGCGTACGAAAATTGTTTACGACTGCGTAAAGAGGTTTGTTTACAAGACAAGTGACGAAAACTTCAGGCTCTCGTAGCAAAAAATCTGCATGGTTATGGTACGGAAAATTGATAGTGCCATGAAATGCCAACTTGTCAGCTATCCGCATGTGATGGGTAGCGTTTAGCTAGTGAAAACTTCTATCTAGCCTTTGAGATCACATTATAGTTTTGTGATTGAGTGTGTAAATCAATGGGGCTTTTAATGGGCGTATGCTACCTGTAGGGTCAGAGGTAGATACACCTACGAAGGTATAAACCAACAATGATGACCGTTAAACGTAAGTAAACAAGAACAGAACAAACATTAACATACCACAAAAGGTGATATAATATAAGTTAACAGGCTATAGTGTCCAAAGTCCAGGAGTAATCATTTACTAAACGTTATGGCCACTGCCCATGCATGCTTTTACACTGTTAGCTGTTTGAGCCCATGCCTGACTTCTATATTATGATCATCAACACAAAATCTGTAACCTGTGGTGGCCTGAGGTGAACCTTAGCATTCAAGAACATATTAACCCTCAGTGTTTAGAGATCGGTTGAACCTGCAGATCGACAATTATAAACAAGATGGAACGGCGCCGTATGAACCTGATCCCATGTACTGCATGGCTAGCATAGCACGTCCTCCTATAGCATGACGATGCTATATATATCTGGCCATGATAGTGTTATACCCCCGATATATTATTACACTCAGGGGGATAATATAGCATTTTATAGGTATATTCCATTAGGACAACGAACTGTTCGAAAGCCATGAACTGTTTAAAAAAAGCCCGTAAATTATCGTTGAAATTTTGACATTTTTATTACTGTGGCTGGCCGTTTGTACAATATAACAGGTTTTTATGGGTAACATAACAGGAAAACGTTATGAAGCACAGTGACATATGAGGCTGCGCATATCTCCATCAATGCATAGGCGGGTACAAAAAGAGGCAGGGACCACACACACTCATATAGCAGTGTTAATCTGCGTATACCATAATATCTTGGGTACTTGTATGGCAAGCCAAATACATAATAATAAGGTCGATAAAGCGTGTGTAACTTCTTTTTTTTCTAGCGATAAATTTGGTCTCATCCTGGAGCATTTGCTTGCCATATAGATGTACCCGGTCAGTGGCGTAGCCAGTATGTAGTACTGTAGGCCCGGGCCTACACTTTTTTTTGGCAAGTTATCTTTTTTTTTTAAAACACCCATAATTCAAATCCATAAGCTTGCTGGACGAGTTTAAGAGTCTAGACGGGAAAAACTATTGAAATGAACGTAGCAAGAATATGGCTAAATTATTCGTTTCATTCAACACTGTACCCACCGAAAAATGACTAGGATCCGATCTTGTCAGTTTTTTAACATCTAGTTAAGAACCCGTTTAACGCAGATCATATTTCAACTCGTTTGGTTTTTTGGGTTTAAAAGTGATATTGAATGAGGTGTCTCAAGTTAGCAAGAGGCCAGGGAACCAGAATGAACACTCGGGAAGGGCCGTTCATCCGGCCATCTGGGGGCTTGTAAAACAAAAACAAAATTCTTGTACGCTCCGCGCCAGCCGATGGTGGCGCTCCGCTCAGATAGTCGTGCCTACAACTTTGAAAACCTTGGCTACGCCCCTGCCGGTTTACCAAGGAGTTCCGCCATATAACAATATACTGCTGATATATACACAATCAATGGACACTATTGAAAATTTACATCTCATAGAGTCATAGCCTATGTTATCAGCGTTACCTGGTGATCTATGACAAGGAGTAGTATAGCAACTCCCTAACCTTATATATGCATGCAACAGAGTGCATACGCAAACAGCTAAGTGACTGAGTAAATACATACTATGTGCTGTTCAAATTTTGAGAGGAGAACAACATAAAAGACGGATAAGTCTGTAATCTAATGAAACCGTGGCAAACAAACATGATGAAACAGCAACAAATATAAGGGGATAAAGTCCAAACGAATAAGTCGAAAATTTGTTTCCGCGATATTTTCTCTGAACACTTTAAATACAAAAAACAAAATTTGACACTATCGAGGTGTAGAAAATAATATTAGTTAAAGTATATTGCGCGCCGAATTTTTTGAAACCGTATCGGGTATACCCCCCCCCCCCACCCCCATTTGCTAATTCAGGTCTCTTAGCTTAGTTAATTTGATTTGTGCACCGTGTATAATGTGTTAAAAAATATATATATTTTTTTTTCACATGCAGGCCTACATAATATGATCGAAATAGGAAACCAACTCACGAAAGCTATTTAACCATGTTAGATGGAATCATATTTCATTCCAAGACTATTTTTTTATATATTGTTTCAAATCTGAACAAGAATGACTGTAGAATAATTAACCCGCATGTTTTTTTTTCACTATGGGTTTTATACCCGTATTGTAATATCACGTTACATAAAGACTTTGATGACATATAATAATATTTGGAAATTCGAATTGAATATGATACTATATAACTATATATTAAAAGGTTTCAGACATGACCTAGCTTGGTATGTTATGATAGCCCTAGTCAATAGCAATATTTCCTGCATTCATTTTTAGACGTTGTTCTTGTTTCAAGTGTATAGATGTAAAGAGTATGAAACGCCCCATTGAAACAAAGCAGGCCATTGTCAGTGTCAGTCTCAAGGGTGTTTTTTTTTCTATAAAATGCGGACAACTTCTAAAAGGAGGAACATCGTTTCATCATATTGATAAGACAAAAAAGGAAATTTAAGTCATTTTATCTTTCCATGTGTTTTTTTCTTACTCTTTTTAATGAGCTGCATGATGCAATGATCTGTGTTGGAAATGCTTAACAAAATAGACATTTTGTAAAAAAAAGGGGTCACAAATACACGAAGTTGTTTCATCCTCAAATCCATATTTCTGACGTTTAGTAACATTTTCTTTTTTCTATATGGATGGTATGTTATAACTGAGCAGGGGTTTAGTAGTATTTTATATACAGGTATGCTGTCCGTTAAATTAGAACAATATAATATATAAAGGCAAACGCCATAAGGCAATTGTGGGAAAGTTGTTTAGTGCAGTATTTTTGTCTTTTACATTTTTTCTGCCAGAATGAAGACTGCCCTTTACTTTAATCACCCCCTCTCCTAACACTACAAGTGCTATACTAAAAGTGATACAATTGTTACACTGTTTTTCAATATGGGTAACTTGCCAACCTCTTGCCAAACGGTCAATAAACTTAACCCCATTTCGGCTTTAGGAATCACAAATGATTTCGAGTTGGTTAGCATCATGTTTGATCTCCAGAGTAAGGCAAATATGTCACCAAAACAGAACTAGTATTGTTCGATACAGGTGGCAAACGCCTACAGTGGAATTACGACCTTCCTTCCGGTTTCGAAACTATGGACATATATACAATCAGCGTCCATAGCCTATAGTGGTTAGGGTGTCCGCATATAAAGCGGGAGGCCCGGGTTCGAATCCCGGTGGAGGTTGGAAGTTCTTTCACTGTTCTGGATTTCCAACTCATTACAATTAACATACACACACACATTAACTGAATACAAACATTATTAAATTAATCGTTCAAGCCCAATAAATTATACCATGATAGACAGTAACTTTCCCAAATATTTACCTTCATATTTTTGATTAAAGCTATATATTCGTTAATGTTAAAATAATCTTTTAAATACTTCCGCATTCAATCATAATGAACCTTGACCAAAATCACATAGCAAGATAAGCTAACATCTACCCGCTCCCCCCCCCCCCCCGAATAAGACCCAAAGGTTTATTTTAATGTTTGCGTTGATAAAAATGTTCTGCAAATAATTCCAACGTACAGATGTAAAAAAGATGTGTTGAATTGTCTCGATTTCAGTGTTGCAAACTGTACAGTTTCGGAAATTAATTTATCATGATAAAGATATTTATTTGTAGGGATAATTCTGTGGAGAATAATATACTGAAACCATCTATAATTTGAACGTCGGTAGAACAACGGAAAGGGATAGAGCAATATAAAGCACCGATGATTGTCCATATTCATATATGTATGCATTGTACTGATGTATTTTAGATCCTCTTGCAAGCAGGAACTCGCGAGGAAGCCTCATTGGCATATCAAAGCCGCAAGCTGACCGAAGTCAGTCTCTTAGATTCATATTTAACGTCCATGATTATGAATTATGATTATGATATTAAGCCATGATGATTGCTGCGTGTTCAGTGATTCACACCATTTTTTATAAGACGTTCTTTTGAACTCGGACAGCCTTCTATCTTGACCCAGACTGAAGCTTTTATAATGAGCCTGACACATGTTAGTAATACTGTTCCATATGTTATAGCTATACTATTCCACTGCAATGACTGTATTAGCTGTATTAATCCAAAATGTTAACCCAGTTTAGCCCATATAATGTTAGCTGAACTAAATCACATATGTTAGCATGTACAGAATGTTAACGTGGACAAACAGTGAACAAGTTCGGATGATATAACAACCATGGTAACATGACTTAATACATGAAAACATAAATATGTTTGGCTACGTTGATAATGGTCAGACAGCCTCATGCAACTCTACACTTATTGCCACCCAGTAAAATATACTTTCTGACAAGCATTACTATTGAGAAAGCAACACATTTCCTACACTAAGATCACTACTAGATTATTAGAAAGGAACAGATATGGCATAAATGATATGATATTTTTTATTAGTATCCATTGTAGCTAAGTCGAGGTGTACCACTTCATTACACTATGATGTCTCACTGAAAATCAATTAGGCCTAGATTTCGAAACTCTTTGCCAGCTTAGGCGTAATTTTTTGTAATCATAAATACTTTTTCTTTTGTTCCTGAAATCTTTCTTTAATAAAATTATAAAATTCATAATCATATCTCATCATATGTTTGACTTTATCAATGGTTGTATTTTCTGGTTTAATTTTATTAGTCGTCTTCATACTCGACTCCCTCTCACTTTTCATAATTTTTTTATATTGTTCGATCGAACCTTTGAATAAATCCGGTAACATTTTCTCCAACAACTTGATAAACTCTTCATATTCTTCCATTATTCCAACGATTAAGAAATGATTTTTCGCGTTCTCCTTCGCTCTCTCTAAAGAGAATCTATTAGCTTTCTTACAACCCTTTTCATAACCGCAAAACTGAGTAATCAAGCGAACGTGAAACATTTCTGCGACGCACTCAGGTCGACGCCGACGAACGCATTCATCATACGACTCCTTGTTAATTGTCTTCAATGAATTACGCCACACGAGTTCCTCTTTCGTCTCCGGCTCCGAGTCGCGAAATCGAGAGTAGTAATAGTGGGAGACTTTCCGTTCAAATGGATCACGAATAATGCTAATACGTATGACTGTTTTATCTAACTCGTGGTTCAGTTCCATGCCTAATTCCTGTTGATATGGTATATAATAAGCATGGGTATACAGAAAAGCTGGTGTCTCGGCTTGGGCTATTGCACTATTGATATAATTAAATTTCTGTTGAACACTTCCTTTCTCGACAATTTTAAAATCCACTAGTGTGGTTATCTCACGGAAACTGTCATTATTTCCAGCTTTAGTTAGCGACATGGCAACCAGTAACAAAGTTCTGCTTCCACACTTTGGCGGTACACTGAATACAAGTACAGGGTTACGAGCTGAAAGGCTTGAAAGTTGTGACCTGTTATATCTCGTGTCTGTCGATAGCTTGTCTCTAAAATTTGTGACTATTACTGATTGGGCTCCTCTTCTCGCAAGCATCGGATGAATTTCATCCTCCGGGGGAGAATGTACATTTATGGCATCAAGTTTCCCCTTAGTCTTGTTCTGAAAAGTTAGTACAACATTCATTGTATTTTCATGTAGTATATTCCCTGTGTTAGTACTTTTTGTACTAGGACTTTTCTCGCGATGATGGGGTTTCAACATTCGCCTCTGCTGATCCGAAACTTCATCGGAAGTGTATTTAAGTCTAAGAAAAACACAAAGTGTACAAATAGATCCAAATGTAAGAATCAGCTTGAAACTTCTGCATAGATCGTTCGGTTGTAGACCTTTCATATTAACAAGCGGAACAGCTGCCTATGCTCCCAAAAGAATTAATTCAATGGACATACGGTATTCAAGAAAACGGAGTGATAGTTGCAATAGCTTTCGTTGTGTTTAACAGAGGACGTTAACTTATAGCAATACTACCTCTATCTCCGTTATAGGCTTCCATAAACAAACATAACCTTTACATCTACACCAAATGGCAATCATTGATAAAACAGTCTTGAATTCAATGGAAACTTGATGATCATCGATTGAAAAAAAAAGAACTTATCTGTTTCACAGATAAAATCTAGCCAATATTTTACCTGCAGACAACGTTGATGTCCACAACACGCATGCGAGTAATTCCGTTTGTTAATTTGATGTAACGTTCTCTCGTATTGTAAACGAAAGAAGATGTGTAACATATAATTTATGTACAGCAGGGCGTTCAAACTTCTGAACAGAGCAATCGTCGTGTAAGAGTGTTGAGTGTAATCCACAAAGTCCTACAAAGAACGTGAATTGCGCTCCGCGCGTGAAACGGTAATAGAAGTAACGGAAGATTGTTTGGGTCATAAAGTCATGTACGTGTCGGTATGGCGTATACAGTATATCCTATGTATATATGGCATGGCTTATATTTCTTGATAGACTGTACACGCTATAGTTTACCTGCATGTATATACTCGCCCTTGTACACTCAGTGTGATCTTGTGCGGTATTCGGGGCATTTTGGATATCTAACACAGATACTGCAAGGCCGTTAATCCTGACTCAGGCTAATTAGAGTTGTACTCGTAATCATGCAACCGTAGGCTACCGTACACATCTGGCTATAAGCTCACTTTCAAGTGCATCATTTACAGCATGTACACAACACATTTTATCTTCAGTATGAGTCATTGTTACTCCTCCTACATGTACTCCAGTCGATCCTGGTGTGTCTGTCGACATGGCCAATATGTATATAACATATCCTACGGATCAAAATAATGAAACGTGCCTCTATATGCCGGGATGCTTCTAAAGTGTTTCCCATGGCGCACATTTTGCACCAATTACAATTATGATGCCGTCGTAAGAATATAATGTCTATTCAAAGAATAATGTCATTTCATTGCAGGACTTCCTATAATGCCACGAAATGAGTAAGCCGTAACGTCATAACGCCGTGAATTAGCACAATGGCTTGAATGGTATATTAATGCAGTGATACGAAAAATGCTGCTAGACCGAATGCTCTGAATGGCATACTGACAGGTTATCACAATAGGCACGTCATAATTTTCTCATGCATTTCTGATAATTTCTCGATCACAAAGATCGGGAGGGGGAGGGGATAAGGGAATGTTGTCTGAAATGACTAAGTTATAATAAAACGATATTTCATGTAGTTTGATGCCAAATGAAACAAAGGGTTTTCTTTTTATCTCGTCAATAAGTTGCAACTAATATAAGCAACACCGGTCAGTGCTCTCCGTTTCAGGTCTAGGATGGTCATTTTAAAAGGGTTAAATATCTTCTATCAAATGGTGATCAGTAACTCGATTGTCCACTATAAGCTTCCGGTTTATAGCTGTTGACCTACTTCTTAACTTCCTATCAGCCTCCGTTTTCAGGTCGATAAGGTGACTATAAATTTATACCGAATAATCCCTCCTTAGATACATGTTTATCAGTTATAGTTACCATCATAACATATATTGAATTGCCTGGAGTTTGATTGTGTCAAGGATAAACAGTGGATCGCCGCTCATGAACCTTTGACATATAGGTCACGTGTAGGATCTATGTCCGAGGGACCTTGTGATACGTCACGTGACGTTACATTGTAGGGATCATACAGTCACAGTCTAGATGCAAGGGGAACAGGGCTGAGAGTGGATCAAGTTGTTTAGGTGTCTTGCCCGGGCTCTATCTAGAGTGACCTTTCAAAGTATCTGAGAGAGTTCATGGTTTCTTTGTAATATATTTACAGTTTATAAGTGTATACTGTGTTGTATATACTTATGTACTGTTATTTCTTATTTGTATTGGTGAATTTGAAGACTAACGGCGGTGTTTGAGCTTTAGTAAAATTGTCATTAATGGCGGCGCTGTTGATAAATGATTTTGTATAATTCGTTCTTCGGAGTTTTTCCTTTGAACGAATGGACTTTGTTATGTTCAAAGTCACATGGGTTTATTACTCAGCCGTAATGTTGTAGCGTTTCACCCTTATCATAAAACCTAGTTCCAACAGCTTAAAGCCATTGAAGACTCGCGCACAAAGAAACGTCTCATGCCGGTAATCTGACCAAGTTTCGAATGAGGTGTAACAGAAGTGTTAGACACCACCATCGATCCCAGAAAATACACACACAGCTTGCTACCGTCGGTAATTAGACACTAGTGTACAGTCGATACATGCAGCTACGGTCAATACCCACAACACAGTGTACATAGCAGCGATGGACATCTCAGGTCTAGATAAAAGATAACAAGGTATCACGTTTCATTACTGTCTGCATTTTGTAGCGATTTTGAATGCGGCAAGCGGTTTGGGGCGAGTCTTCAATGCCTTTAAGGATGTTTAAGTTTCGTGATAAAATATTGAAAGGTTTCGCATGGTTTGCTGTAGATTTTAGTAGTCAGTGTACGGTGCTTTGTAGCTGAGTGTAGACAGAAATGTCTTGGTATGAGACTTGGTAAAAGAGTATTCAGTAGTGAATTTAAATGGTAGGGTGAATAGTGTTAATAACCTTCACAAATTGTCCAATTCATTTGTAGTATACCGTTAAGTAAGATATTATCTCTGCGTCTTAGCCATGTGTAGCCATCGTAAAGAGGGAGAAGTTGCTTTACAGTTCCATGGAGATTTTGTCAGCAATTTTAGGTGAAGCGTCAAACCCCATTGCGAATCCTACCGGGGTAAGGATCCGGGAGGGGGGGGGGGTGAAGAATCCGGGACCCCTATCTCAGGTTTTCCCTAACTTTATCCCCCACCCCCACGAACCCCCTGTGGATGTCAGAGTTGTCCACGAACCCCCAACTTTTCGAGACACGATCTGAGTCATTATTTTACTATAATAAGCATAACAGTGCTTCGTAAAAGATCAAGTTCATAGTGTCATATTGTAATGCAAAAAAAAAACAAGAGATGAACAAATATTTATTTGGAAACTTCAAGATCAGATCACGAATTGTATCACGCATCGATCACCCATCACACACGATGAGACGGATGCCCCTGTTTTTCCTCCACGAGGCGTTTGATCCTCGGAGCTGTCTTGGAGAGGGCCACCCTCATGTCGAGGCCGACGTCAAGGCGTGTCCGCAGATTTGTTTTCATGACGACCAACTTTTGTACATTACTAAATTATATGATATATCAGATTTAAGTTCAACAAAAAGTACTCTAGCTTAGACTTTCAGAAACGTCTCACGAACCCATGAGATGGACTCACGCATCCTCTGGAGGTTCATGCACGCAGTTAGGGAACCCCTGCCCGATATGGATCATGGATGCGGCCCTGCCTACTGTTTGTATAGGTAAAAACTTGCGTCAAATGTAAAAGAGTTATTTGAATGAAGATATCTAGGTTATTGTCCTAATTATTTCTGTTCCAGTTGTTGTCAGCATGCAGGTTGTCTTTGCCGCAGGCCCGTAGCCAGGCCGGGACCCCATCGTCAATCCGAGGAATTGGTCCAGTCCGGGGGCTTTTTTTACATTCAGCCGGGAAAGAATTAGACCACTACTGCGGGGTACATTACTATCTTTCATCCTCACATAAAGTACTTATAATAAACACAACCTTTGCTTACAAAGACCTAACTTATAGTCAAAATACGTCTCAGAATGCATCATTTCACGTCTATGGGGAGGGGGGGGGTTAGACACCCACCCCCTGTATCGGACTTGGCTTCAATGATCCCAGGGCAACACCCCTCCTTTATAAACATATTGACTAATCTCTGGTCCTTCCACAAAGAAGGGTTCAGGCCTCTACCTATGTCAGTCATAAGAATTTATTATCCTCCAGAGCCCTGGCTCTCGTAGTCCCTGGCCGTGGAATGATGAACTTTTCTTGTTAGGCTAGTATCATATAATAATAATAATGATGATGATGATGACGACGACGACGACGACGATGATGACGACGACGACGATGACGACGATGATGACGACGATGATGACGACGATGATGACGACGATGATGACGACGAGGACGAGGACGACGATGATGATGCTGATGATGATGATGATCATTTATTTTATTATAGTAATGAATAGTTAAATGTCATCATTTGTATGTTTGGAAGATGACAACTCACTGTATAAACTTTCATATATTTGTGATTTTACTGCTATCCCAAAATACAAAAATGTAAATGTTTGAGTTTTCAGAAGATTATAGTATTTTGCTTTCAATATTTGATAAAACGCCGTGGGCAATTTTCAACTTATACATGAATACCTTCGCTATTTCTCTTGCTTTATCTAAGTTTTTTTGCGGATAAAAGGCATCGGAGTCGTGGAAATTGGTTGCGGCCATGATATTATTGCGATTGAATATGCCACAGCATATCCGCAGCGATGATGGAAAACAAAATAATAGGATAAAATTGAATTTGAGACGCAATTGGCTGGTAATAATTTGATAATTCCCGTCAATTACTGATTAACGTCAACCGCGAACTGGTTTAATTGCGTCTTTAAATGCCTTTTGTCAATTTCGTACAATATGTGTTTTACACACCAATGTCATTTGGGGGAGGGGGAGAGCGGGAGGGGGCAAGACATTTGACTGGGTTCTGCTCCCCCTCCCCCACACCAGCCCCGCTGGTTACGCCACTGTCACACTGTCAGATTTGAAACTGCATTGACTATTTCGTAAAATCACGTTGGGGGAAGTAAACGGTCACTATCATCCGAATTGAAAATCTACACAAGAAGTAATTCCCGTAACCTTTACCAATCTATCATATTCCACAAACTCGCTAAAAACACAGTCAATGATATCACAAGTTCAAAATGACCGTGACACCGATTAGAGGGCGCACTACACGATATATATATATATAAATAACCATGTTTGGGATATAAAATGTAAACTCACACATACATCTTATATATCTCTATAATATGTAGCAGCTCCCTGATATGATATAGCGTATTGCTGATGAGATATTTTGGTTACACATTTTCTAACACCCATCATGCATTTCACTATGGTATAGACCCAACCCTCTAGCTCTTGCCACTAGTTGCGAACTGACGTAACTGATTCATCGTTTTTCTGACGCTTGGACTGGGTCATCAGCTTTCATTGCAGATAAAAGACGCTTTAATCTCGCTATTACAGGTAACCAATTTAACTTTTCTTTCGTTCAACTTTTAAATCTCGTATTAGGACAAATTTCCAGATATTAACATCTATGAATACGTTATTGTATTAATGAGAGCGATAAGAGTGCGTTATCAGAGATTCATGCCTCTCTTTTCCTCGGAAAATGAAACGTATAGTTTAGGTACACTGAGAATTCCTTTGCAAACTCTTTGCCGTATGCCCAGGGACGTAGCTAATGCCTGATGCTTGGGGGTGTAGTGGCTGAAATTCCAACTGGATGGGCTTTGAACCCAGAAAATTCCGACTGCTGCTTCCCCCCCCCCCCCCCGCTTACTCGTCAACGATACTGTCAGAAATTTGAATGTGTTTCTCAATGGTTAAACTTAAATTATTGATATCATTTTTATTGTAACGACTTCCCCAAAATGGTAATAACACGGCAAATGATTGTATGTAATTGGAATGCGATGTAATAACCAATGCATGCCCGTATCAGGGGCGTATCCAGGATTTTCCAATAGGGAGGGCGCTAGGCATGAATGATCGCCGTCCTGGGGGTGGGTCTAAGGGGAGGGGTGG
>JAIPMN010001404.1:0-20817 GCA_020650975.1 Apostichopus californicus | reverse complement strand
CCCCCAACGCCCCCCCCCTGGATACGCGCCTGGATAAAGTAAGATAAAACATTTTCTCAATTTCTTTTGACAACTGGATGGAATTGGCACACATTTTGTAGCTACTTTAGAAAGCACAGTCTGGCAGATAGACCAAGTGGAGGAGTAACGTACGAACCAACGGCAGAAGGCTTGTGAGAATTGGATGGCATTGGTGCATAACATGCAGTTACTGGAAAAAGGGACTGACAAACAGTCTGACAGACGGACATACCCAAATGTACCAGTGGACAGATGCAAAGTTTTGCTGGAATAGTGAATTGTTACCTTCCTCCTCCTCCACGAGCCTTTAGTGATTTCATTACACCTGTCTTCTTTCTTTGCAGACTGTTCAAGACTTTATGATAACAGCTTCAGTTGTTGAACCTCAGGGAATCAGTAGCATTGAAGCAGCCCTGGACACACGGACTACCTCATCCTCGGTCATCGCTGCAGCCTTCGCAGGCTACGTCGCTCTACCAAAGTCCTGTAAGAGTTTCATCTTGTTTGTTGACAAACTAGTTGTAGATGTACAAATAAGCTATATGGTATGTTGTGTTATGTAACACCGAACCACATAAGGGTCAGTGGGGGTGCAGTTATATAGTATTACCGTACAGTTTCTTGGTAGGCTGAGAAGGTGTTGTGAATATATTGAGGGGAGACAGGTAAGCATAGGGGTGCCATTAATAATCCAACCAGTTAGGATTTGCAAGGGTTTGTATGTACTGTGATCTTCTCCAGGGCTAGTGCAGGGGATCCATTCATAATTGAGGGCTTGTGAAGGAATTTTATCTTGTTTTTATAAGACAAAGATTGTCATTGTTGACAACACATGGATGTCATTGCTTCCTACATGAAAGGAAAGTATTGTAACCTACTAATAGCTGGTACCGGAAAATGAGAAGTTATTAATAGTGTAGCATGGCCCTGTTTTGGTCATTGTTTTACAATGATTCAGTTTCTAAGACACAGTAGCCTTGTTGTACCGTCACAAAATCTTCATGTTGACATCTTAATGTCACACATCATAAAATCGAGTTTTAAACTCCACTGGAGGTTTTTTGTAGTTTGTTCAGTACATGACCTTTCCCTTGAGAAGAAATTGTCACAGATGTGTTGCTAGTTCCTTATCACGAACCATTCTTGCCTGCCTGGGAATGTTCATGTTTTAAATCTCGGTGCTTCACATCAACCAAGTTTCAAGTTACAGGAAGCCTTGTAGCTCATTGTTTGGTTCTAAACGAAAGTGACATGATGTCAATGTGACACGATGCATTTGAAACATGTTGGTATTTCATGTCACATGAACAGGTTATTTGTGGATGAAATAAAACAAAGAAGACTCATATGCCAGACATTAGAAACATGTTTCAGCTGAACAACATTACTACTCGACTACCTGTTACTTCCGTAGATAGGAGATGCCAATATGGCTATATTGTTGTAACATTTCATTACATCATAGGAAGATGTGCTGAATGACAGTTATTGTGATATCAAAGCTTCCCCCAACTTACATTGACTCTGTGATTTAGGATAGAAGTGTAGGACATCCATTTTCAATGTAAGCAGGTAGTTGTTTTTATGATAGTATTTCTCTCACTGAATGCACACACCCAAGCTCGGCAAAATCTCTCAAATGTCTTCTCGAGTGGTACAAGGTGCAAAATACTGCTGATTTTGTTCGACAGTTAACAACAGATCAACTTTTAACCTTGATCTTTGTATGAAAAGTAAACCAGGCAGTGTACTAAACATTTATAAGTATGGTTAATTGGATTAAAGTAAGTGTTTGTTAGCCGTTTAAAAAATAAAAGTATATTACATACCTTAAGCAATCTATGCATTTCTCTCAACAATTTGCTGTGTTGGATGTGACCTAGGTTAATGCGCAAACCAGCAATATAGTTGCAAGCGTATTTTATGCTGGAAACAAGTTACATTAGTAACACAAGCAGGTTCACGAAGAATGTTTAAGGGTTTAAATGTGCGATAGGTAGGTGCACTATTTCTTGTGCACAGGCCATCCCTG
Organism: Apostichopus californicus; assembly: GCA_020650975.1. Classification (NCBI taxonomy): domain Eukaryota; kingdom Metazoa; phylum Echinodermata; class Holothuroidea; order Aspidochirotida; family Stichopodidae; genus Apostichopus; species Apostichopus californicus. Next base: position 18,764 of record JAIPMN010001404.1, on the reverse strand, counting down.
TCACCCACTCCTCTGACCCCTCTCACCCATGAACTGGATTACAAATCAGAAAAGCAATTGTGTCGTACTTTCTTTTCACAGTTGCTAGGAGTACGGATGAGTTTACATCACTGTCGAATGAACTGACTAACATCAAACGTAACTCGGCTGCATTCAGCTACGAGCCAAGTACCATAGCTCAGGACCGTTACCCTGGCAACAAGGGTATCTATGGAGACTTCATTCTCCGTTATGACGTCAGACATTCCTATGATGTGGGTTATGTCTTGGTAAGTCTCAGAAAAGTTAGCTTCATTTGTCTCAAAGAAGTAGTATTAAGTAGTCATTGTGTGCCAGAGCTGGGAGTTGTACGGTAGGGGGTGAGGAGAATCAGATGTTGGACATTTGGCCTCAAATTTCGAGGTGCTGTTCCCTTATACATGTATCTTTGGTAGTCACAAAATGCCATCTTTTGTTAGTTCGCAAATGTTGAGGTGCTGTTTTTCCATAACTAGACCATTCATGTTTCTTTGGTAGTTACAGAAACTTGAAAAACTTCTGTGCATAGTTCTCTTTTCACAAATTGTTTATCTTCTGAGGATCTTTTCACTTTCCAGACCATTTCTAACACACACCCATATCTCCGTTGTCTTGTTTAAAGTGGCCTCTTTTTTTAAGAATCATTCCCACTTTTTATAATTGGTTTTTGAGATCACTCTGGTTTTGTACTTAATCTGTAATTCAAAATTGTCAAACAGACTTCATTGGTATCTAAGAAATTTTGTAGAGGTTCAAAATGGCACAAACTTTCTTCCCATCCCCCCTCCCCACCTCTCCCCCCATTCACTCAACAAATGATGTTTCAAACTGCCTTAGTTCAACACCTCATGTAACCATGATGATCTGTTGGTATATCTACATCATACTAGGAAGACAAAAATAACAATATAATGATAAATATGTAACGTAATACAATTTGTAAATCTTGAGCTCTCAGTGTCATGGACAATATATCAGTACTGCTATTTGTGTTTTGTTGGATTTGTTGTTTCTCAATCGATTTTTGTTCAGCTTGTGTTGTTTATTAATTATGTACTATAGCAAGGTACATGATGGCTGCAGGTTGCTACACTTCATACATATCATGCAATATTAAACATTGCACATTATTCATCTGGTTTACTGTTTGTTTTAATTTCATTTAATAGAATTTATCTTAAAAGTGCACAAAAAACAACTTTTTCTTTGGTCCCCCACAGAAGGGGGGGAGGGGGCTTAGGAGGCGATAGTTGTTGCATTAACTCAAATAAACTTTGTCTTGTGATATTAATTTCAGAGAGGTTGGTTCCATTTCTCCATGCAGACACAGGATGGAGTTTGATTTATTGAGGGGGGGGGGAGGGGGGTTGTCATACTTTCTGTGTAACATCACTACATCATCACCTTTCTAGACTAGGTTAAAATGACTACAATGCTTATTACCACCTTCTTTGTCTGCATTGCTAATCACTTTCTTCCTCTTGACCAAAGTGCTTTAATACGTTTCATTTTCCCCTCTTGAAATCTTAAGAACCTTAAGGGGAAAAAATTGAGCACTCCATATTTCTCAAAATTGTAGCAATTTGTGCTAACATATGAGTCTAGTTCAGAAGAGGTCCCATAAACTTTGATATTTTAAGCAACAGCCGCAGTGGAATAACTATTGTTTCTAACTTGCAGGTAAAGCCTGTGATTGTTGACTTTGGATCAATGGTGCGTAGGTTTTATCAGTTGCTGCTAATGGCAAGCTCATTGCATCACAATGGACATGGTTTGGGATCGTTCACCTCGGGTGTCATTAATGTCACCTCCCACCGCATTTTTTCATGTTATCTTGGCTGCTTCATTCCTCTCCCTTTTATAAAATGCTTTGTTTTGTATCAATTTTTCCAGGATTCGAGAAAGTTCAGTGAGGTAGCATACCGCATGCTGGTAAAAGCATCTAACTTTGATGGGAGTTAGTTCAAAAGGACTGTTGCCTTATATTTCCCTTGACTGGGAGTATTACTGTAACTCTTAGGTCAGCTATCTGACTTGGAGGCATGATTGTTAATCGATGGCATGGCCTGCAAGTGTCGGCGTGGCTAGGAATTCTATTTGTCTGGAAAATATTGCCCTTGTTCATTGATCATCCTGCAGTGTCTATAATATCTAGTGGAAATCTGGGAAACCAAAATTAAGGCTAATTCAGCTTGTCAGAGAGAAAAATGTTAGAGAATAATTTGTAGACTGTGAGAGAAAACAAACTGATGATTTGTAAACAAGATGAATCACCACAACAAGCTGTTCAACTGTCATTTCTCTCAAATAATCTATCCTTGCTTTAAAAAGTAAAATTCCAGTCTTTAGACGATTTTGTCGAGCACAATAACTGCCAAAATGTCAAATTTGTAATCAGCCATAGATCAAGATTTTCTTCCATTCTTTCCAGTCCTTTTGAGCTAGCTCATCAACTTATTTATTCTTGTCCGTCAGAGTTGTTATACACCTTCACCAAATCCTCTCACAGTCTAGTATACTCACTTACATTCATGTAGCTTTGATGCCGGTGTTTGCTAGAGAATGACCTGCAAGACTGCTTAGCACAGCGAGGGCAGCAACCAAGAAACAAGTCTTGAGGATAGTCTACATGATGATGTTTTGCCACACCATGTATTTACTGCTCACAATTTATGCAAATGAAACTAAAAAACTATAGAAAAGCCTTGCAAATAGGTGGTATACTGATAAAGTGACAATTCCATACTATTGTGTATAGTATGACATACATATGAGTCATCTAGTGTAGCGCAGATAAGTGTGAAGGTGAATTCAAACAACCATAGTTAAGATCAGTACTTAGTCTATTAAAGTGCAGATAAGTGTGCAAGTGAATTTAAACAATCATAGTTAAGTCATTACTACAAAAGCAGATTAGAGTTCATGTGAAATCAAACAACCTATACAAAATGAAGGGTCTTCACATGAGTTGTACTGATGAAGTGACTATTCAGTAGTTCTGTGACTAAGCCTACATTAAAATCATATACCTATATTAGTGAAAACTAATCCCAAATCTATCCTTCCAATAGTAGTTTCCTTGAAATAGCAGGTCCTAAAGCATTGTCATAAACTCCACTCAAGAAATGAGTCGAATCACTATCTTTATTAAAGCACATTGATAGTCTAAAGTTAAGAGGTAACTGTTCAGATAACAAATACATTGGCATTCAGTGTTTATGGAATTAACATATAAACAATCCAAACCCCAATGCAGTGTTCACTGTTCACATAAAGAAACTATTCTAGATTGCTGTAAAAAATTTGTATGTTTACACTCAGTAACTAACAGAGCACTTGAAGTAGTGTTCACTCTTTACAATAAAAAAACTATTCTAGATTGCTGTGAATAGTCCAACATGGAAGTTAGATAATTACCACATTGCACTTACATAAGTATGTTTACACTCAGTAACTCACAAAGCACTTGAAGTAGTGTTTACTCTTCACAATAAAGAGACTATTCTAGATTGCTGTGAATAGTCCAAGATGGAAGTTAGATAATGACCACAGTGCACTTACATTTGTATGTTTACACTCAGTAACTAACAAAGCACTTGAAGTAGTGTTCACTCTTTATAATAAAGAGACTATTCTAGATTGCTGTGAACTAGTCCCAGGTGGAAGTTAATACAGTTATTACTACAGTGCACTTAAATGAGTATGTAATCAAATAACTATCACATAATACTAGCATTAGCATTCACTAATGAATTGACTAATCTGGGGCTCTGGGAACAGTTCTCCATCTTGTACATATACTGAAATTAAACAAGTACTAAACATCAATGTACAAGTTTATAACAGGACTATATGGCAATTTTCTTATCTGGCTTTATAAAATATATATTCAAACAGTTTCTAATTTGATAAATTTCAAATGTTACGATTTGTACATGTGACTCAACCAAATTTCCCCAGAAAATGAAGGTGGGGGAGGGGAATAATGGAGGTTAAGTAGACAATTAAATCACTCAATGTGGGAAATAGTTCCAAGGGAAGGGTAACAAAAGTTTGAGCATGGGTGACCATTCTTTGTCAGTCTAGCATATTTAGGACAATACTGCTGATCTGATAGTGAGATATAATAACAATTTAAGTCGGTCCGATAAAATATACCTTTTCAAATGAAGCTCGATATTAAAGCTATGGTTTTTTTTTCATCCCAGTGAAGTATTGATATGATATTAAAGTCATGTCATAGTGAAGTTCATAAGCTTGGCTAACTGAGTTAGGAAAGGAAAGAAGACAAAATATTTAGGAATTTTTCCTTTCATTCTTGTATAGTCATTACAATTTATAGGCAAAATTATCTGAGCAATAAAACTTCTTTTTTTATGGCACAAAATCATTAATAACGTTCGGTGGCAGCATCTTGTAGAGTGTCGTAACCGACCAACTGCAATCGGTACTTTGAGCAATACCTGATAAGTTTGGTAAAGTATTATTGCCACTTGGCAACCAAAACACAATGCCTTAAAACCTTACCAAAATATGATACTTATAACTATAAATCTTAGATACAGGTGACATGGGTGTACCTTTTCATTTCAGCAAAGCTAAATTTAACATCCATAACACCAAATTCATCTGATCAGATGTGTAATATTGCCCCCATCATATTCACCTGGTGTTTGTCATTACAGGGTCTCCAATTCATCCTGACATGCACAGATGTAAAAACAAAATTGCATTGTATATTCACCACTAGTCTTTTAATTTGCATTAAAGCTGGTTCGGAGAAAAGACAAAAAAGTTTCAACAGGCAGGAATCTGTTACAACAGGATTTCAATTTCTTCGGACTTTGCGGTTGCTTGCATTATTCAGTTATATCCATACCAAAAAATTTTTCTTTTGTAAAAAGGTTCCCTTTGTGACCAAAAATGGAGAAGGTTCTCTCTAGTTTTTACCTGCCAAACAGAAAATCTGGTAAATTACCGGATTTTGTCTCATCTGGAATTTGTTTGATGTTAACCACTTATTTTTGGAATTCTTCCATTGGAATAATGGATATTTTCTTGTTTATTTACTTTATTAGTGTTTGGCAATGTTTTTTAGTTTTTATGCTACTGTTTCTGCTTCTCAATTTGATTGAAGCTGAAGGCAGACTTGAATTTAAAATATGGATGTTTTGAACGTAGGATCATGTAACAAGAAAACAAGATCAATTAATGACTCAATGTGTTAGAAATGAAGCGTTTGGATCTCACAAGGAACCATCTGACATCCGCAAAACCTCCCACCCCTCTACCACCTACCCTGCCCTCTACCACATGGTGTAAAGTGAGTTCAATATAAATTACTATATATCAACAGTATTAAAGCATCAAACTCTCATAATCATAGTTATGCTAACTTTTGATGTGTTCCAGGTTTCTCGTGGACACTATTTTAATGATCTATATTCACAACATTCTGTCCTATGTCATATTTCAGTCTACCGGGGACGTCTTCGTACACTACTTTTCTCCAACTGGTTACCGACCAATCAAAAAGAACGTTGCATTTGTGATCGACGTCAGTGGATCCATGTACGGTCTGAAGCTGGCCCAGACTAAAGAGGCTCTGATGACGATCCTGGACGAAGTTCGCATCACAGATACGTTCAACATTCTGCCGTTCTCTGATAATGTGGCCCAGTGGAAGATAGGACAGATGGTCCGAGCCACTCGAAGAGAGGTCCGCGATGCCAAGAGGTTTGTGGCTGGTTTGACTTCACTTAAAGGTAAGATACAAAATCAAATGAATATATATACCTTCAAATTGTACAAAATCCAGTCTTACTAGTTTGTAAAGTAAATAAAATAATATGATGAGTCAAATAACCAGATTTAATCTCGTCTTATAATGCTTCCATAAATATGTAGCAGCAGTGGAAGTGCAAAATTGATCATGATGAAGAAGCTAAATCCAGCTTGCACCCTGGCAAACATGATTTCTAAATCTACCGATTGGTTGCATTTAATATTACATGTAGGTAGAAAAAAAATATACATTTTAATTATTGTCTGTTTTTCATTCCCAGCAACTAACATCAACAGTGCCCTTCTCGAGGGACTCGATCTCCTGGAACAAACGGGATCCATGGAAGTCGACGAGAACGACCCCTCGATCTGCATTCTGTTCCTCCTGACCGACGGCAAGCCCACCGGAGAAGTCACCAGCGTCAGACAGATCGAGAACAACTGCAAGAGAAAGAACAGAAACAGGTGCTCCATCGTCACCCTCGGATTCGGAGCCGACGTAGACTTCAACTTCCTGGCCCGTTTGGCCCTCCAGAATAAAGGCGTGGCTCGTAAGATCTACGCGGATGCATCGGCTGCAGGCCAATTGACTGGTGTCTACGATGAGGTGGCTACACCTCTCTTGTACGACATATCGGTGGATTATCTATCCAACGTGGATCCAGCTAGCGTCTCCAGCACCACCTTCCCGGCTTACTTCAACGGATCGGAGATTTCGATCACAGGCCGTCTGATCGATTCCACCTCACAGATCCTGCCGATCAGGATCAACGCCTACGGAGCCGACGGACAATTCATCATCGAAGAAGACGTCAACCTTGGAGTGAGTCACCTTCTGATTTATGATTAAAAGATGGCTCGAGTCAGAATATAGTCTTTACATATATCATAGTCCAACCAAAAGATATAAAAATTTGAGTCGTACTTTTATTTCTATAACTAAATCCTGTATTCAAGATATATACCTTTAGATATGCTAAATCTCTGGCATGCTCCTTTGAGACAGAATCGAAGATGACATCGGTTCCTCATTGCAGGCATTAATGTTAAAGATAATCCATTGGTTTGTAAATTCTAATGAATCAACCAAAAACACGTTTGTTTAAAAATTAGTATGAACGGCAGAGCAACCCATGGGTGACATTCAACACCAATTGTCTTTGACAATCTTCTAATGCAAGGTAAACATGTTATTTCAGGTATCGTTTTTGGTCTTCAAACACTTCTCATTTAAAGTTTAGAAATCAGAGGAAGTCCATATTGCATTATCTCCTTGAAGTTGCTAATGTTGCCACCCATGTTCAATACTTTCAAGTTTGACTTAAGAATTTTAAATATAATACGTTACCTCACAGTTGGTATTAATCCCTCTACGTAACATATTTACATATTGCTGGAGTCCCCAAGTGACCTACAGTAACTTAATAAAATGCCCATTTTTCTGTTTCTCCATAGCAACAATTCTCAAGCTCACTGGGTGGCGGGGATGTGCCAGATGACTTCCCAGAGCGCACCTGGGCCTTCCTCACTCTCAGCGAGCTCTTCAAACGATTTGCACTGGCCGACGACGCCGACGAACGCAGAGTGCTCATCGACAGGTCGTTGGAGCTGTCCGAAAGGTACAACCTCTTGACCCCCCTCATGTCTTTGGCCCTCCTAGATTCAAATGGCAACCGTGTCACGCTTGGATCAGATCCCAATCCCCAGTCTGGTGGAAATCGCGGAAGTGGTAGACCGTCGTCTAACGGTGGGTCTGCCCCCCAGGGGTATGGTTGGAACATCGCTGGACCGTCCTTTGGTACCAGAGGTGACAGCGACACTTATGGAATCGGTGGCGCAGAGTGCACCAGTCCAGAGCCTACAATTCCAACTCTGCCCATGGAAGAGGTAAGGTTGCAGCTGTGTTCAACCTTATAACCCTGAAATTGTGCATGTATGCAAATGTTTCAAATGTTGTTCAGTACTACTTTTAACTTTGTCCCCAAAACTGGAGTAACATGAACTCCATAGCTTAAAACAAACAAGCCAGAATTATAGTCAAGTTTAACGGAGAACACATGAAGATACGTCTATTCTTCACATTCTTCAATTTTGTTTATTAGAACTTTGAAATACATGTTTCAAATGTTGAATACCACTTGCAGGTTTTGCTCATGCATTGATGCCATAGTATTATGATGCTATGAATTCATGGACTATTGGTTAAAGATAGTTTAGTACACTCCTGTGACATTTATGAAGATGCAGTTGCCTCGCATTGTCAATCTGTAACTAAATGCATTTCAAGATGCTGGAATACCCCTTACTAATTTTCTTTGAGTTTTATCCCCCTGTTCGTTCTTAATTTTGGTATGTTGATTCCGTTTTGTGTACATTTCGTCGGTACTTTTTAGTCATACACATATATATATATATATATATATATATATATATCGTACATGGAGTTTTGTTCTTTTTGTCGCCTACACCATTCAGCACTAACCCATTCCACTCTACATGTTATACTGTCCTTAACTCAATAAGACTTCGTCCATGAAGTCTTACAACATTTATTTTTCTTCATCCTTCTGTCGTCCTCTTCATCTCCCTCAGAGTTTCATCGATCTCTTCCGAATGCACATCTCGTCCAAGATATCGGAACGTTACGCCCAGACGGAGGTAGAGGCACACATTGCCAACAGGGGTACCCAACCAGAGGCCATGGAGTTCTCTTACCAAATACCAAACGCAGCATTCATCTCAGATTTCTCAGTGTAAGTAGCATAATCTCCCCCAAATTTGTGCTCCAGTTATGCATCCGTTCCTTGACCTCCCTTACTGTTCCTCATCCCCCACCACCCATCCCTCCCCCTTCACCTTGTCATTCCCTTCATCTCCATAAGGGCAATTGGTAATAGGCCACATTTGTAATCAAGTCCTTAATCTGCCAAGTACCAATTGGCAGCATTAAACTTGATTTCTGAACGTAAATAACTTACCACCTCCCAAATGTCATCTTGATTCAATTTAATAAATCCTTTCTTCTCTCCTAAACTCTACCCACGACTCAGAGTTCCCATTATATCATCTATGCTCAGGAGGGCTATTGTAGTGTTCCCATGCTTGTAGTTGAATATAACATGACACACACATAGCATTAAGGGTGATTAAGGTGTAGGTTAATTTTTGCATGGTATTGAATTCCTTACCAGTTACCTCAGAATAGCAGTCTTGAGATCTTCCAACAACGCCACCACCACATAATGACCTCTGCACATAAATATTTTTCCAAACATTTTACCACTTTCTCAAATGTTGAAGGAAGTGAAAGCTGAACCCACACCCCCTCCTCCACCCCTCCCCCCACTCATCCCAACCACCCAAAACACAGTAATGGTCCTTTTAGTTTGAGCTCTTCTTGTTACTATCTAAAGTACACTTTTGTGCACTGTTACTGTCTCCAAGTTACAATAGTTATATGTTTGTGGCATTTCTCTTTGCAGTCGAATCGACGGAGTGGAATACAGAGGTGTGGTCCAGGACAGACGTGACTCCAGGTGGAATAGCGCCTTTGCCAGAAGTCAGAGTGGGAACACCATTGGCCTTCAGACTCGAAGGTACAGTGACTAGATGCCTCAGATACCTCAAAGATTAGGTGTTTTGGTGTAATAATAATATAATAATAATTTATTCTTATATAGCGCTTTACATCAAAGAATGATCTCAAAGCACTTCACAAAATCGCATAAAATATTACAACTTAAAATTATTACAGCTTATAAATATTACAGCCTAAAAATATTGCATCCAAAAATTACCAAAAAAATATCCAACAATAATTATTAAAGCAATAAAATTCAGAAATTAAAGACGAAAGCAATTATATATGACAGCATACAATAAAACTGAAATACTATTATTACAGGCGAAAATTAGTAACAATAAGACTATCAAAATATAAATAGAAAATAAATTTTAATATACAATAATCACTACACACTTGACATTTAATATAATAATTAATGAATCATTTATGAATCATTCATCATCACTGCACAAATGTATTTACAAAGTAAAACTGACACTGTACACAATTAACAGTTGACAGAATGATAAATTGATGTCTGTTTTTAATGTTGTCCTGACCTGAAAACGAAGCATAACACAATGGAGTTTTTTCTTGATTGTTGGATCAATTTGACAGGTCAGAGGTACTTTCAGGAAGTTGAACCAACATCAGTCTTACAATAATTTTGTTCAAAGCACAGAGTAAGAACCCAAAGTCTCTTTGACACGATAAGTGTTTGTCACTATTATTAGCCCATATTTGATTTGAAATACCAAAGTACAGTAGGTCATTCACGAATATTATAGTTATTGTTGTTTACTCTTCTGTTATTCAGGGATCCATCCAAGAATATGCTGTACCTGCGAATTCCCAGCTCTGCGCCCGGCCAGACCGTGATCTTTAAGCTTGTCTATGATGAACTTCTCCAGAGGTCACAGAACCAGTATCGCCATGCTGTTAATATTTGGCCTGGAGAGGTAAGGACATTTAAAAAAAAGAAAGAAGTAAATCTTTGATGTAAATATATGTCACTTTTGTAAAGACATGGTATGAGCAAGAATGGACAGACAATTAAAGAAGGTTGGATTATTTTCAAATTGGGACAGTGTCACTCAAAATTAGGGTCTCTTCACTCTAAATGCTTTTCCTGCCATGTAAAATTACACAATCATCAAATTGATTTGGCCCAATCGTTTGCGATGCTCAAAATTTGCAACAATTCGTTTACAAAAGTGCTTTCCTGTAGATTTTGAAGAGTTTGTCGAGTACAAGCCCATAAAATTTCTCTGTTGATAAAAAAAAAACAACAAAAGTTTAAAAAGTTAGCGGTAATGTAAGTTGAAGCTTGTTACGTTATAAATCATTCTTTGAAATGTTGACCTTTGACCTATAACTAGGTCATTGAAGATATCAGGTAAAAAATGCAGGATGTAGTAATAGCAAAGAAAGAGCTTCATGTTTGCATGTGATGAACTTAAGAATGATAAACTTTGACCTTTGAACCTATGACTAGATTGTGGAGGATCTGACGGTGGATATGTACGTGACTGAACCTCAAGGTATCAGTGAGATCCAGACCCAGTATGAGGGGAGGAACTCCATCTCCCCCCAGAGTATCGATGCGGACATCAATCGACCAGGGAACAACAGGGCCCAGGTCAGCTATAATCCAACAGAGGATGAGCAGCTGAATTTTAGCCCCTTGGGATTAGCAGGGGACATCGTCTTGACCTACGATGTGGAACATGACCGAGCTGGAAGTCATACTCAGGTGCGGTATTAATCAAATGTTTTTATTATTTTTTGTATTGAAGAAATTGACGTGGAATACAACAAAAATTGTTGAATACAACACAAAAGGGACAGAGAGAGATAGACATTTGGAAAACCAGATATGGTTTTTAATGTGACAACAAACCGGATATGGATTTAAATATGAAAACAATGAACCATTCAATTACGAAAGATCAAATTTTGACAGCCAATTTTGTAAACATGGATATTATTTGGTTCCCTAGATCTGTTTCTATTTGATAATTTTCTTTTCTGTTTGATACCATTGTTTCTTTCAGGCGCAAGATGGCTATTTCGTCCACTTCTTCTCTCCCTCAAACATCCCTCAAGCCCCCAAGCATATCGTGTTCGTGATCGACGTCAGCGCCTCCATGTACGGGATCAAACTACGACAGGTGAAAGATTCCCTGAAGATTATTCTCGACGACCTGGCGGCGAACGATCGATTCAATATCATCACGTTCTCAGACGACGTTGAGTTTTGGAGGGACACAAGACTCGTCCCTGCTACCCTCACCAACATCAGATCTGCGAAGGCATTTGTGGAGAGCCTGACTGATCTGGATGGTGAGTGGATAAACCAAAAATATTCAATTCTCAATATTCAATTTTCAATATTCAATACCAAAAGAAATAAGAAGGGAAGTAGTCGTAAAAATAACAAGAAAATGAACTGTAGCTTAACTAGTACTGAAAAAATCATGCCTAGTTCTCTCCTTATTCATCATTTTTTCTTCTCTAACTCAAAGTCGCACATCAAAAATTGCTTTCCAACTCAACATATTTTTACATGGAAACTAGATCTTGAATTATTTTGATCAATAAACATAAACAGCATAAAACTGTTGGCAACTATCAAACATTGTCAAATGTTGGAAGTGATAATTGGTTTCACCAGTTGAGATTTTTGTTTTCTCGCAGAGACTAATTTGAATGATGCTCTGCTTGCTGCTGATAGGCTGTTGGACACTGAATCGAGATTAGTCCCGCAGAGAGATGAAGTCCTCTCGTTGATGATCTTGTTAACAGATGGCAAACCGTCTCAAGGAGTTGTAGACAAAACCCAAATCTTGCAGAATGTTAGGTTTGTGTACATTTTTGAACGTTACAACCTCTGTTTTTTTTTTTTCTTCTATGGAATCCTTTCTCTATTATTAAATTCTTCATATCTTGGGTATATTCCATCTGTATATGAAAGTGGATTGATGAATAATTTCTATTTTTGAATGGGCAAACTTTTTCCCAACTTTTACATTGCAATGTTGGTAATATTCAAAGCATCAGTAGTTTTAATTTTCCTCTTATGTTTTCAACCTATCCATACTTTTTTATTTTGTTTTATTTCCTTCTTTCTTACCTTTTATCTCTGTTTTTTTCTCTCTTTCCTTAGAGAAGCGATCGCAGGTGAACATTTCCTCTACACCCTGGGCTACGGCCAAGATGTGGACTTTGACCTCCTGATACAACTGGCCCTCCAGAACAACGGCTTTGCCCGTAAGATATACGAGACAGGGGCCGTAAACAGAGAACTGAGGGACGTATACTTTGAAGTCTCGCGGCCATTGCTATTCGATATCATCATGGAATACGAAGAAGGTATTCTACAAGACGACACTCTGACACGGCACCAATTTCCTATTTATTTCTCCGGGTCGGAATTGGTTGTGGCCTCCAAGGTGTCGCCTACGACAACGGCCACACGCTTACAAGGTACTGTGGAGGCGAACACTGCTACCGGTGAACTAAGCAGGACCACGACTACAGATCTCACCGTAAGTGTATATATGTGTCCGTCCGAAAAACCAGGGGTCCAACTTGTGTGTCCTTGTGACATCAGAATCATGCAGGCCAATTTTAGTAATTGTCGCAAAGGAAATGTTTTACTTGTAGAGTGGGTTTACTAAACTGAACTGGATAGATTTTAGGTCCACATTGACAATGAAATAAGACTACTTATATTTAAAACATTTATGGTAGGTAGAAGAAATGAACAGTAAATCAATGGTGCAAGACCTTTACATATCAATTGTCAAATTCACAGTAGATATTTTAAAAAGAAATGAAACCATGCATTACAGATATGTTCATAAAATACAGTACTTTATGACACATTTCCTGTGATCGACTTTATTTAACGATGAACTAGTAACTTCATACCCTGCTGTATTAAGTACATAAAGAGGGAAATGTTTAAATGTTACCATGACAATTCACAAACAAAATTCTATTTGCACAAATCACATTTTTTATAAATTATTGTCGCTCCAGTCAACGCACAGAGATCTGCAACGTTCCACTGCCGTGCAAAATGTCGTTGAGAAGATCTGGGCGGTGAAGACCCTGGAGGCTTTGATTGATGAATATTCAGTGACTCAAAACGAGGAACGAAAGAGAGCCATCGCAGATGCAGTCGTTGAGATTGCCCAGGCGTACAACTTAGAGACTCCCCTGACTCCCCTTGCTCTCTATGACCCGACGACCGGGTCCCTCTTGACCGGGTTGACTAGAGACCCAGTCCCTCTTCCAACAGTCAGCCACGCAGAGAGCAGTCTTTCGAGGATGGGCGACGCCATCAAATACGATCCACTGCGTAAGAGAAAATTGACTTAAAATTACTAAGAGGCTGGAACTACTACTTCATTTGGTGATTTAAAGTAGAGTGATTATAACCATGTGATTGTTTTCAGTATGAAACTAAATTTGTGAATTTAGTAGTCAATTGATATATCTAGCAGAAGAGAACACGTTGATCGGATTAGTCAATTTTAAAAAGTGTATATAAACCATTAATGGCGGAATTGATTTGATTTAATCTCCTCAAGTAGACTTCAATGTTAAACTCATTCAGAGACAAACGATTCATCGAACTGCTGCGATGACCTTTGACCAGACTTAAAATAAATTGAGCAGTCAGTTTATCCAGGAATAGTTACTTGTATGCTGTGTACTACCAATGTAAACTTGGAAATAAAAAACCCATTGCATGGTGTTTTATTGTTCAGTATCCTCACTGTTGAAAAAGTAAGATCTATGCTACTATGCTTGGTTGAGAATGTTATCAGAAAACTGAATGGAGAATTATTGTGCATCATATAGCATATTAACAGACCACTGGGTATTTCTACACTTACAAGCATCTTTCCAATTTCTTCACAGCATCCTCATCATCCTCATCCTCACAAAGGCCTAATACACCAGACACTCCCCCCGGTATTGATAGCTCTGTAAGTTATCTCTTGCCATATCTGACTTTAAAGGTCAAAATTATAGCCATCAGCTTTAGCATGTTGAAAACTGCTATTTAACGGTTTCAGAAGCACAGACAGATAGACATACTGCCTAAGTTGAACAGAGAAGCTCATTCTACTGTTGGCCTGGTTTATATAAGCTTTTTAAGGTTTCAAGTGTTTCTTTAACAATGTTCACCACTTGACAACCACCCAATGTATATTACCTCTGGTTTCACAAGCTCTTTAAGTCTTTAAGTTATATTGTCTGTTTCTCCTGTTCTGTTCTTGATGTAGTCTGGCATCATCATTGATCGTCTGCATGCTATATCACTGCTGGCCTTGAGGTTTGCATCCACCAGGATCGAACAAGACATGGTGAACCAAGCCTCCCGTGCTGGACAAGCCGTCTTTAAACAGAAGATTCCTGCCAATGCCTTCATCACAGGCATCTCCATGTAAGTTACCACTTTAAAAAAACATGTTCAAAGCCTGTTGTCAATTTCTTTCTTTTTGTGTACATTTTTCCAAGTATAGTCCAACAAAGGATGTCAGTTAAAACTGGTTTTGTTAATATTCTATGTTGGGGATAATCTTGCTGTATGAGCTCTCTGCTCCACATGCATCCTTACCCTGATTATAACCTTCTATATTCAATGGCCTGTATCCAGGAATTCAGAGATGGAGGGTATCAACAATTTCACGAGGGGCACAAGGGGAAACTTGTGAATTTTTGTACATATAATGCTGGCACAGATGGAGGTCACAGGTAATACTGAGAGAGAGGGGAGGAAGGGGAGGCAATTTATCCCTGTGTCCCAGCCTTGTTATAGGCCCACATGTACATGCAGGGAAAACAAATTTATCAAGTTCATTGCTCCTCTTCCATCTCCCACCACTTGAGATAGGAAAAAATAATATGTTGGTACTTTTCCTAGCCCCATTTACTTGCTGCTAAGAATTAGGTCTAGACAAGTTAATTCTCTAAGATGTTAGGGTCAAAGTATGCCCCCTATGCAAACACAATCTTATATAACATTCGTCGGTCTTCTTTTAAGAATGGTGGACGGCAAAGAATATGACGGCCAGGTTGAAGACTTGCTAGCCACGGAGGATTTGAATCTTGGCAGTCTGGAGAGAGGCCAAAGTGGTGGCATAGTCACACCTCTGTAAGTTACTATCAATTTGAAACACACCACGTTTACATTGTCAGCAGTGGTATAGTCACACCATGAGTTATTAAATTGAACACAGAATATTTATTGTGAAGTTTCTAGAAGACCTTTAGATTTGTGCAAACTTTCAAAGAAAAGTTAGCAACAGGGTTACAAGATCTTTTCCAGTATCTTAAAGTTGTTTATCAAGAAGCAATTCAACCTACGTAATTGTTCCTGCACTTGTAGAGGTTTCATGACAGTTTCTGCTAAGAAGTTTACTGTCAAAACTCTGCTGATAAGAGTTCTTTAAATTGATTTGATTGATAAATTGAAAAATTGATAAAAACTTTGAGTGACCTGTACATTTGTAGATGATATTTTGCTTGATTTTACCTTATTTGCTATTTTTAATAGGCTTTGGTTTGAAAGGATTGGGCTCAGATCCCAAAATTCCAGGATCTGGATAACAACTGATTTGGATAATCCAAGTTTTACAGTAACTAGATCATTGTTTCATACAGACATTTGAGAATGTTTTCTCTCCCCCTCCCCCTCCCCTCCCCTTCCCCCTCCCCCTCCCCCTTCCCCTTCCCATTTGAAATGTAGCCAGCTGCTCCTATGATGAAAAAAAGAATGTTTGGCAAGTATCTCGTCCTGCAGAGTATGCCTAGAAAGTGTGATTTGTTTGAAAATGAAGAATAATAATGACTTTCTGGTGGTTTTGTAAATAGGTTCCCTTGTTCCACTAATAATGTTGTGATGAAGTATTTTAAGCATTGCAGGGAGAAGTTATGTTTGCAACCTCAAACAGGCGTCTTCAGAGGGCTTTCAAAAATAGCTCCCAAAGGAGAGGGAGAGACCTGTCACAGCACATCACATCACACATTATTTGTTGTGGTAATATCTAATAGTCTACTTCTGCTCCCGTCCCCAGGGACCACGAGAGCAAAATGGTGATACTGTCAATACCCCTCCAACCCGACCAGAGGGCGCAGTTCAATCTCGACTACCAGATGTTGATTCCGCGTCGCCGAGGAAATTACGAGCACAAGGTGTCTCTGTTTCCAGAACAGGTGAGTTTGAGGTTCTGCGAGGTCATCTCTTTAAGGATGTCCTGAGAAGTTGTGACCAATAAAAGGTAGAGAATGACACAAGTTTGTGAAAATCTAAAATCTGTAAAGCCTTTTCTAAATATTTGAAGATGGAGTGTTTCTTTTTAATATGTATTATGTGTTAACTTACATGTATGTGCTGTTGCAATCTGACTACAGTCTCAAAAGGGACTCTTGCATGCATTTGAGAAGAGGGCCTTGTCTTGAGATGTGAGAGGGTGGGGAGGGGGGGAGGATAACTAGGCTGGTGGCATCCAGTGCTAACTATTTCTTTCTGCTGCTGAATTCCAACTAGAATTCAAAGTAATTTACATGCAGAGTATCCAGGGATCACACCAGTTTTTAAAAATGGGTTTCATATGCAAATCAAAAACAATAAATAACTGGGATATTATCAACTGGGAAATCAATCTTGAAATTTACGACAAAATGAACGAAAGAGAACAACCTGGTTTTTAGCTACTTTCAGTTTGTCAGCATGTAGGAAAAAGTCATTAAGCCACATGATATGTAGAGAATGGTGAGACAAATTCTAGAATATTCCTTTTAGATGTTGAGGGTTAGGTTGAAAGGACCATGTAGGTCAGAGGTGAAATTTGCCCAATTTTTTAGATAATATTGTTTCTACTAAACTTAAAACTCAAATATACATTAAAAAACTGGATTCCAGCCTATTAACAAAGATGGCCAACCAGATATGCATTCAAAAGTAACACAAGGATCACTTTCATCATGGAGGACTGAGATGAGACCTGTAACTCAATGGATTGCCCTCTTGTTTAGCTTGTAGTTGTCTATCTTTTGTCTTTGTAAAGCACTTTAGATCGTTGGCTCTTCTGAAGTTGTATGTACCATCATCATCGTGGTCATCATCATCATTATTATTATCGTAATGTGATATGTTATTGAATTGCTATGATAAAGAATTTATTGATTGAATGACTAATAGCTCGATCATTCAGTCTCTCTTTCCCATTTTTCAATGAATCCACCCCTTTATTCGTATCCTAGATTGTGGATGATATTCTGGTGGATACGGCCATTGTGGAACCTCAGGGTATAGCCGTGGCCAGTGCTTACTTAAACGATAAGGCGCTGGATGGAAATCCCCAGGACCTGAGCTACCTGATTGATCAATCGAGTAATAGGCGATGGCAGGTCCAGTACAGGCCGAGCACCCGTCGTCAGTTGGCACTGAGCAGTGACGGAATCGCTGGAGACTTTGTGCTGCGTTACGACACCGTCCATAACTACGATGCTGGTGTCATACAAGTGAGCATTGGATATAGAAAATGACTGAAGAATTGTAAAAATGTCTAAGAAACATCGTCGACTGTATGCAGACAAAACTAAAGAGATGTGTAAGGGATATGTCAGGTGATATGTCAGGTGATATGCTGGAGCTAGCGTATGGTTGTGTGTAGAATACGTATGGCAGCCCACAGGACAGTTCTGTTCCGTGTGTTGAAAATTGTAGGAAGATGTGCAAACAAATTTATGGGCTATGCATACTAGAAAAGATGTTTCAAATTCTGCAGGATAAAGTTGTGAGCTGTGGACAGGAACTTTTGTGGGTGGTTTGCAAAACTGCATGAGACCCTATCCAGTAAAAGTTTGGAGTGATGTTGGAAAAATCCTTAATGTTGTGAGTTTACTGGGAAAAATATGAGGGTTAGGATGAAATTGCAGGATGTGTGCCCAGTAATTTCTACCATTGCTATTATAAAGCCATCCTAACATATAATGACCACATAATGTCTTAAGTTGGAGGTCCATGCATTTGTAAGGATAGCTGACCCTATAAGGGCCATAGCGAGAATAAAAGGAGAGGATTGTTTCAGTTGTGTGAAATGTATTTCTTACATATACTGCGGCCTTACTGATCTTCAGCTGAAATTAAAATTTGTCTAATCACTGCTGTTTTATTGTGGATCTGAGTTTTTGCAGATGGATGGGGGGGGGGGGATGAATGGGGGGAGACTCTTTAGCATAAATTGCTATGACATTGCAGGTAACCAAAGAATATTGATTAATATTACTATTTTATATTATGTTTTGTCTTAAAAGAGCAACAAAAAGTTTCCTTTATTGTTTTTCATTATCCATCCAAAACTTGTTACTTTCT
>JAIPMN010001403.1:9674-20108 GCA_020650975.1 Apostichopus californicus | reverse complement strand
TGTATATATAAATATACATTTATATACATTAAATTTCAAAGCAATCCACAGCATTCCCCGATTGCCTACTGAAAATATAAACAAATAAACAAATTTAACATCCCTAAACGTTTCTGTGTTCCCTTAACTCATAGCATTGTTACGGTTACTGCAGCCTGCTTAATGGACATTTATGGAGTAACTGACCTAAATATTTCATATTAGTGCGTCATTGTTACATATAAGTGTATGAAAGCTGTACTGTTGCACTCCGTCCCGAATAAGCATTGAACGGAACACCTCGCTACATTCATTTCATGAAGAGAGACCAGTTGGATTGCTCAACATATTCAACCCTCAGAAATAATTAATTAATAATTCAGCATTATCTATAATTATTCCAACATGCCTCCACTCACATCATTGACGTAATCACTACATATTTTTGGTGGTAGTGGGAGGGAGGGGATGGGGTGCTGCGATATTGGTTATCTACGGAGAAATCTATACCCTATAAATAGGTTTATTACATGCATGGCCCTAAAATTTACAACATTAACCAAGATAAATGAGTGATTGGAGACATTCCCTTTGTTTTTATTTGTTCTTATACTGATTCCTATGTTTCCGACATTTGGACAATAACTTGGTTGCAATACTACATTAACAAGATTCCAGTATGGAAAACCGCGAGCTGTAAAAGAAACAGTCACAAATGTGGTCGACATACAGGTATAACTGAGAAGAAAGCCTGAATTCAGTGCAGTGAACGGCATTAAAGATGATCAGTATTAATTAGCCCCAAATGTTAGCACGCTAAAATTTGCTTTAAGTTTCAAAAGTTCTCTCTGGGAGGATCTGATTCATCTCCTTTTTGCACAGACTCCAAGGTTATTAAAAAGTCTCAGTAAGCATAATCACTTAACCAGTTGCAGTTAAAGACTTGTTGAAATTTAAGCACGAGTGACCATTATCTCAACGTCTAGCATATATGGGGATAATAACTGTAATTATAAGGTTGCATACGCCCATTAAGAGCCCCATTGACTTACAAACTAATCACAAAAGTAATGTGGTCTCAGTCTAGATAGAATTTCTCACTAGCTAAACACTACCCATCACAGGATAGCTGACAAGTTGGCGTTTCATGACACTATCAATTTTCCGTATATATACGATGAACATGTAGATTTTTTGCCATCCAAGCCCGGAAGTTTTCGTCACTTGCTGAGCCGCATATTTAGAGAGTTTGGCCAATGGGGGACCGATTTTGATTGGTCGAGAGGTGACACGCCCTCATAGGACGCCATGATAGTTACAAATCAAAAACTTTTTGCGATGAGCAGACAACACTAACAATGCAATACATACTTAGTACAATACTTGCGTAACAATTATTTTATATTGTTAAAGAAAACAGAAAAACCTCTCAATATACAACTATGCCTTGATGTGCGGCCTGGGGATGTAGCCAGCGAAGTGAAGTTTATTTTGTTTTCCAACCAACGTCCAAGACGAAAGTTTTGGGAAACAAAAGTTGGTCGGGCAGGCTGGCGGTCTAAAGGGAATAGTACCAAGCTGTGTGATGTGAGGATAGGCATACTACTAGTCTAGGCCTCATCATCGATGACTACATCGTCATGTTTTGGTTATAAAAGGCCAGAATTTCCTGTTAACTTCCATTTTAGATCAAAGCGAACAAGCATATGCCTTACTAATTCGAGGCTTAGACTGAGTTATGAAAAGCCTGGCCTACCTTAGTTAGAATTAGGCCAATGCTAGTCTAGGAAAAATAAGAGTTAGACCAATGCTAGCCTACTTAGGCTAGGCCTTAAGTCTGACTGCAGCAGGCCTGAGTTAGGCCTAACTTACCGATATGCAGACAATTAGCTGCGTCACTCGATCATACGACTTGAGCTATGGTTAAAAGAAGTACTAGCCTATGCCACATATAGTCTCATTACGGAGGGCATAACAATACATAGGGCTATGCTTATAGCCTGAGATAGGCCTAGGATAAGCACCTAACTGGCTATGCAAGAGTGCTTTGAATGAAGAATTGTAATGTTAACAGTTATACAGCATAGTTCTAAATTAGCTAGGCCTTACAGTTTCAGTCGAAAACTCCATTAGAAGAGAAAACTCCTTTGGCCTACAGGCTTAACGATAGGGTTTAGCCTAGAAAAGGCTCAGGCCATCTCCAACTAACTTATCCTACAAAAGACAAAATACTTGGCTAGGCCTCCTTGTGCCTGTCAACTCTTGTAGTTTATTGTCAAATTCTCGCTGTTAAGTCTTCAATTATGACAGTTAGTAATACCTTTCAGTTTGGCATCAGCATGTATCTTCAAAATATCTTACTTTCCTCACTTGCATGACCAGGTAATTTCCTAGGTTTTGGTTTCAAATTTTCAATCTCCAAGTTGTAAGTTTTTTAGGTTTGCAGGTCTGCTTTGGCCATTCAGAAGATTAATTTTGCCATTTTTGAGCCTGCCCTATTGACTTGGAAACTGGGAGCCCAGAAGGGAACCCTGGTGCCACCCTGATTTATAGGATTTTTGTGAAGAATGGGACGTTAAATATTACTTAATTACTTTCTTTTTACAAAACTTTTCTTTTTCATTTTAAAGGCTCACTTTGAAGATGGCCAATTTGAAAGGTGTCTAAGTGAAAGCAAGCGGAAGCTTAGGAAAGATGCCATCTCCACACTATTCCAGCATAGGACTCATCCCAAAAGATGGAGAGTACTTGAGAAGGGTCCTGTGCCACCAGTGCTACAAAATGTATTAGTTGACCACAACTATTTTTGGTCACCAAATGAAGAACAGCAACTACAGTTTAATGATAAACTTGGAAAGTATTTAATGTTTATTTCACTTTTGATGGAATATATTAATTGACCTTGGAAAATGGCAAACATACTATATTAATTATTGTTCAAGCAAATGATTATTGAAAACAATAAGATTAACATTTTATACATATAGGTCTTTTTAACCTCCAGATTTCCCACTTGATTAGTTGATTTACAACTTTGCACTTGTAGCAGGGAGGTCCAGTGTTCCAACTTCATGGCTACTCAGACCATGGCTCTGGTACTCACTTCTAAAGTCAACTCTTCATCATTTACTCAACCTACAGTATTCATTCTTCTTCCAAATCCCTTCATCATGCTTCTGAACTTGTCATTTCATTCGTTTCCCGCCACACCAATTTTAAAATTTATCTGCTTTATTCTCACTCACTTCTTATTAAGCAAACCCTTCATCATTTACCTCAATATATTCATTCTTCTTCCAACTCCCTTCATCATGCTTCTGAACGTGTCATTTCATTCGTTTCCCTCCACACAAATTTTGAAATTTATCTGCTTATTTCTCACTGACTTCGTATTAAGTAAAACCTTCATCATTTACATCAATCTATTCATTCTTCTTCCAAATCCCTTCATCATTCTTCTGAACTTGTCATTTCATTCCTGTTTCCCTCCACACCAAGTTTTAAATTTATCAGTTGAATGTTAACATCATCAAACTTACTATTCATGCAGTTGAGACAAATATTTTGTGCCACCCAGCTGATGAAAGCTTTTGCTTTTCTGTAAATTTGTAACATCATATACAGTAGCAAGTTTACAGAAGGTCCCGGGCACAAAACTGGTCTCACAAATAACCAAGAAGGGACCGAAACTGGAAGGAAGGGTAGTGATCATATTGAAACAAATGATAAGACCCAGAAATGATCGGTGATAATACGCTGCATAATGCATATAACAGTTTTGCAGATACAACCAAGTCTAATGTTCTTTTCTTACTTCCAGTCCTGGGAAATGGTTTTATTCGTCTGTGTACTAACATTTTATATAATAATAAGAAAATTATATATTGAGTAAGTTAATTTAATTACTAGTTTCAATGGTTTTGCAGAAATATGCTACTCTATATTGATCAGCAAAAGGAATAATCATATTGCAGCAACTTATGTGTTTATTTTGACTTTGCATTCTATTCAAGATCATGACACTGGAAATGCAACACCATCAGTCACACCAAATCAGCAAAATAACAACAGTCATAGTAATCAACCATCAAGGTCTGAAGTACTCCTTTCACAAAATCAACCATTGCCATCATTACGAACACTGCGAAGGAAGATGGAAACAGTTAGATTTGAGCCAGGTGTTCTGAATGAGGTGTTCCAGAAGTTGGCCATAAAGGTAGGAGCAATGAAGGAGCAAGAGCGAGAATGTTGCCTGACACTCGATGAGATGTCAATAACCCCAAGTGTTCAGTATGACATTGGAAGTGGTAAAGTCCATGGCAATGTTACACTTCCAGGACACGTTGGCAATGCTTCTCATGGCCTAGTGTTCATGTTGAGTGGGATTACCACTCAGTGGAAGCAAGTGGTGGCCTACCACTACACAGCTCTTCTTATGACGGTGCTGCTGTGAAGCCTTTTATAATGGAAATAATTCAAGAGGCACACAAGATATGTCTACATGTGGCTGCAGTTACCAGTGACATGTGAAGCATGAATCGAGCAACCTGGCGAAGTTTTGGCATCATCTGTGGAAAAGAATGTGTAACTGTTAACAAAATTCCACACCCTTGTCAGCCTCATCCCTGTCTTCACTTCTTGGCAGACGTTTTACAGGAGCTTGGAGAATCTATTCAGCAGTGTCCGCTCAAAGGACCCAATCCCATCCCCAGTTGAACTCAAGTATGCCCTGCGAATCATAACGGTCTCCCAGTTCTTGAAGACACCAACTGCTGGAAACTATCAAACCGATGAGAACAACTTCCTCGCCGATTTCAGTTTTGAAACGCCAGACCGTCCAACATCAGATGACATTCCTGAGGTGAACATTCATCTGGGACAAACACCTGACCCGATGACCACAGATGAAGTGACAGCTTATACCACCTCAGTGGTTATTGCATATCCAGACTGAAGCGAAATGATAAGCACTGCTCAAGCTGTTTGGACAGCATTCAATCCACTTCCCCATCATCTTCCATTTTGGCTACATTCACTTTAATTTTAAGTTATAAGGAGTACACTGAAGGTAACCTTGTTCATCCAAATCAAAAGGCTTTCCAATTCCTCAAGACCGCTGAAATGACCTTCAGGTAGTTTAGCAGTGATGACCTCATCAACATGGGGAATGCCAAGAAACGGTTGACCTTGGCTATCATTCAACTGCAACCTGCCAATTTCCAGAGTGTCACAACATCAAAGGGAAACTGCTTTCAAGATACCTGAATGTCCTTCTCCACATCTTTTGTAAAAAGTTAAGGGCTGAAAATAAGACAGAAATTCAGCATAAAAAGTCTGGTGGAGCGTAGTAAAAGCATGGCAATGAGGCATGTGGTTAATAAAATCAAGTGAATAAATCAGACTTGAATGACATAAGTTTGTCATAGTATTTTAAACTCAAATAGATTTATTTTCAGTATGCTGTTCTGCCTGTTCAATACCCTTACTGTAATTGTACTTCAATGATTTGGCATTAACTAGGTTACTCACATGATTTATACTGTACACAATGGTCAAAAGCGCAAGCCTACTTGTGCATTCTTTGAATTCGATGTTTAGCTACTATACACCTTGAATGCACCCTGTTGATTTTTGGTTATATGTGATTAAACGTGTCACTTGAGAAAATGAAAACCCCATGAAATAATATCACCCTGTCAAGTAGATACACTAAAGAAGCTATACTCTCATCCTGATCCAGAGCAGTCACCAAACTCTGTAGATTTTAACACAAAAACTCATGAGATTGTTTTTTTAAAAACTAGAGAGGAATGATTTTTTCACCTCATAAGAAGTTTCATGTCATAATATGCCAATGAGTTTACTTAATTATTTTCCGTCTTTTTTTTGTCTTTGTCCTTCTTCAGTTTATGCCCTACCCCCTTCCCTTAATCCTCTCTTTGTTCCTCCACTGTTTATCTCCTACCTCTCCTCTTCCCCTGTTGGTTTCTTTCTTTCTTCTCTCCATCCCTTGTCTACTAATCCCCTTACATCTATCTCTTTGTGTTCACCATGCTCATTAACCTGTCTGCATTCTGTGTGTGTTTTTGTCCCTTCTGTTACTGTTACTAGTCATTTAGCCTTTGAAGAAGATCCTGCTAGGATCGAAACGTCAGGCCAACTTACTTTTACACATTCTCTTACACAGGCTCTCTAGTGGATAAGCAGTTTGCTAACAGTTATATTTTATTTTAATTATTTTCCAGCAGATCTGGAAGGTAGCATGAATTTTGTTCTTAAAAGTATGTGAATAACAGTGACCCACCCACAAATATGGCCAAACCTGATTACTACAGTGATCATAAATATTGCATAATACCATACAGTACTACACATTGTGTGTTTTTAGCTGTGAAATTTGAGAATCTCACCTTCAGACAATGATAGCTGAAGCTGTGTGTCTCAACATGAAACAGTGTTGGAAGGTAATATATACTGAAAATTGGAGCAAAATGCTGAATCAGAAGCAGATTGGTTTTTAAAAATATTATTAAGGGCTCGGAAAAATGAAGATTTTTGAATTAGGTATGAAGCCATAACAATAATAACAATGATCAGCAATTATTTTGATCATGCTTAAGCGACCACTAATGTGGGAGAAATCCACAAGGGCTTGGATTACAACTTACACTTCAGGTGGCTTCCTGACTTACTGATTTGGCGCTATATAAGTCTCATTTATTATTATTATTATCCTCTCGGCCACAGCACCGGTCATTCATTCCCCCAACATACACATTCTTGTGTCTATTGCTTTCTGATGTACTTCCGTCAACACTAGTATTGTAGTCTCAATTGTGATTTTGCCACCCCCCCCCCCTGTCAGCTGCCACGCAGAACTTCCCATTTGCTTAGCCTCATTGCTTTACATGCCACCACCTTTATCCACTCGGCCACAGCACTGGTAACTATGCATTGCCTGCAGTCAAAATTGAAAAAAATGTCCCTGTTGGTGTTGGATACAAACGATACGGTGTACACTGTGTGCTGCAAACTAATATTTGCTGTAACTTGTGTATGCTGAAAGTAACTGTATGTATAGTGGCAGATAAAGATCATAATTTTCTTATTGAAATCTGCCAAAAGTAGGTTTTCCAAGACTTTTTAAAGCCTTTTCAAGATTTTGAAATCAAATAACAATTCAGTTATTTAGGCTAACTCAATTTATAAACAACATTTGGGTATAGCCTAATGCAATTTTGACAGAATATTCCAGCCAGCTATAGCCAATATATTCAGAAAGTAAGAGAAGTACTTTGAAAGTTATAGCCTTTACTATTTAACAGTTTTAATGAACACATGTCATTCTACTATAAGTGTAGACCATTTGTTCATATTCCCTGATCAAATCAATATTATTGTACAAATGTGATACAGTTTCTTATGAATAAAATGATTTCAAATTTCAATTAAGGACCTGTCTACTTTCTTTATCATTTTTATCAGCCAAAAACTGATACTGAAAATCAATAGTAACCCTGAAGACTGTAGTGATAAACCCTAACCCCTGCCTTACCATGATGTAGGCCTAGGTACTCATAAAGTTAACTACTGTAGGTGTATAGTAGTATATAAATACAGGCCCATATTTTTGTACTACACACCTACATAACATTACGAGTGCCTTTGGGCATGAGAAGCTCCCGAGTCCTACATGTAATGTACAAGATGCAACTCACTTAGACTTAGAGCCATGAGCATAAGCAGTTAACCCTGTCTGTTTATTACTAGTAATACTACTACTAGCCTAGTTGACTTACTACTGTAGGCTACTTCGCATGGTTATTTCACTTACCTGGTCGTAGACCTTCATCATAAGAACAACTTCTTGTTTAGTGACGAACGGTTAAAAGAAAGTGAATTATTTATGATTTTAATTACGTTGAAATTTTCTTCGAACGTGGTGCAACAATAAATGCATTTCTTCCGTATAAATAAACGCTGCTAGCCTACCTATAGTAGGCTAACTGTATAGTTCTTGTACAGAGGTTATGTACGACGCACTGTTTCTGCAGGATATCGCTCAACTATCATGGCGTCCATTGTAAACATGTGACGCAACAAATCGCAAGTTGGCCAAACTCTCTAAATGGCTCTGGTCACTTGTAAACAAACCTCTTCACAGTGGTAAACAATTTTCGTACGCTGCTCCTGGGAGGCCTAAAATTGCCTCAATTTACCCAATTTTTGCACCACATGTACTTCTATTAATGCGCTTCAACATGCAAGCCACAAACAAACTAGATCATGATTGATAATAGGTCAAAAGAGATATTCTCCTACTGCTTTTTGGCATTTTTCCTGAAGGAGAACAATCGGGCGGATGGATATAGACACTAATAGGAGTATGCCACCATAACATGGTACGGACTCTTTGTACTTCTCTTCCATCTATATCCTGATTGGTCAATTGATTGGTTCTTAGTCGATTTTTAAAAACTATATCTATAAATTAAAAAAGAAATATACTTCACCAGACGTTCCACTAAATCGGATCCCGCTGACAAGAATCGGAACTTTAATGGTTCGGCAATGCCCTCAGGAACCGGGATATGGTAAAACCAGAACGCTGTTAATAGTCCAAGAAGCAGAAATATACAAACAGTTGTCCGCATCGTGGATATATGTGTTGGTTAACTTATGATACATAAGACATATTTTAAATGTTAGTTCTTATATTCATACGTCCTATCTGTAGGTCGTCGCAAGAGAGTCTATATAGCACCGCATAATCATAGCACATTTTATACTTCTATTGTTTCAAAGTGCATCTACACATAGTAGGCCGATAATCACATGGTGTTCTGACATGATGATAAGGTAAATATACTGTAACTCAATTATGATTAGCGGTATTGTTTGTTCAAACATGCATGATAACTGTTTTTACCTGTTACCTCCATGGTTCAAACAATGGGTTGACACCGGCTTCCGGATTCTCTCTCAAATTCACCTACACATATGTCATAACCTATAACACTAATGACGACGAAGCAAAAAGTCAGAGATCAACGTACGGAAGCCTTATATGTAATTCGGAACAATTTCGTGAACTAAATCTTTGCCTCAAATTAACACTTTTGTGGGTTTATTCAATTTCGATGAAAATTATTAACATTTTCAAATTAGTTTAAAATGAAAATCTGGAGTAAAAGGATGTTGTTAGTACATCCATGAGTAAGTTATTTTCACATAACGGAACATAGCGCTCACGGCACTCCGAGAGGGTCCTTAACTGTGTATAGCGCAATGAGAGCCATTTTGTATGTGTTTTGACCTGTGTCTTCATTTGTATTTGGTCAATCATTTTGGACAATCCACATTTTGATCGTTTTAGACTCTCAGTTAAACGTCTGGATGCCCCATTGAAGAGTGGAACAAACCCTGAAACTGTATTACTATGACTTCATTATGATAATGACATAACATAAATATTTGCACTCATTGATGAAACATCGCAGCCGCTAAATATTGTAGTCCTTGCAGTGGCGTAGGAAGGTATACTTTTGAGTGGGGGGGGGGCTGAAGACTGATGGCCGGCCTGGGGGAGGGGTCTAAGGGAATTGGATTTTTTTTTGCATTTCCAGGAGGCCTCAGATGCAATTTGGTGCAATATAGCACACTTCAACACCCACTCCATTTTGTAAATAATTTTGCATTTTCACCTGGCCTTAGATGCAATTTGGTGCTCCAAATGAGATTTTTTTTTTCATTTGGAAATGAAAAGGGGTTTTCTGACTTGCGGAGCGGGGGGGGGGGGCGGAATGATACTTCCGCCCCACCATATTTTTCACTGGGGGGCTGGTGCCCCCAGCCCCACCGGTTCCTACGCCCTTGAGTCCTTGCATCTGGGTCGTATTTTTACCTGTTTGAGGTACAAAATATTCCGTTTTTCTCACCAACTGATCGGGGAGTCGTCCGCTGTTATCAATCACCGTGGCTGCTTATTCGACGACCCGATACCTACGTAACTGCTTCCCTTCTATTTATGTGTGGTGACGAACATGCACTTATATATCAGACATGAGTAATTTCAATAGATTAATTTAGGTGGCGAGATATACAGTTCATAACAGTCAACATCATTTAGTGAGTTAATGTATATAGACGTAGTAAATTCACCCTCACGGGAAAATGATGGTGAGGAACTAACATTTGTTTTAACTTCTACACCAACATACTTGAACTTGTCATAACTTTAAGATCTTTTTTGTCCGCGCTGATAGTTGCATTTTGTTTACCCATGATTTCTTTTTTCGATTTGTGCGTATTCACAAAAAATAATATATGACTGAGAGAGTAACGTAGTAACGGCTATCAAAAGTAAGAAACGGGAATGAGTCATTGCAGGGGCGTACATTCGATGATGTGATCGCCCCAAGGGCGTAGGAACCGGGGGTTGGGGGCGCCAGCCCC
>JAIPMN010001402.1:11797-24393 GCA_020650975.1 Apostichopus californicus | reverse complement strand
TTGTTTGTTTGTTTTTATTTGTCCTTTACTGTTTCTTTTGGACAGTTACATACTTGTCTTCCTTGTGTCTTTCTCATTCACTCTCCAGTTTTGTTTGTATTTTGTTTGTTTGTTTGTATTTATTTGTTCTTTCCTGTTACTTTTGGACAGTTACATACTTGTCTTCCTTGTGTCTTTCTCATTCACTCTCCAGTTTTGTTTGTATTTTGTTTGTTTGTTTGTATTTATTTGTTCTTTCCTGTTTCTTTTGGACAGTTACATATTTGTCTTCCTTGTGTCTTTCTCATTCACTCTCCAGTTTTCTTATCACTCCTTTTTGTTTCTTGTGTGGATGTCGTTCTATGGCAGAGTTTAATACAGCTAGAACATTTTACTAATGTTTTACATGTATCCAATATATATATATATATATCCATTCTATGTATCCATTATTTCTTAGTCTCTTTGAAGAACTCTATGCCTCTGTGTCCTTCGGTAACACTTTCACTGTTATTAATGTCTGTCCCTAATATATCCTGACGGTCTTTTGTCAACGTTTGTTTGCCAAGGAATCACCTAATACAGTAGAACTATTTGATGAGACGTTCATGATTGGTAACACAAAAGGTGCTTGGACAACGGATTGTCCATTTATATGACTGAATCTCACATCTAAGTGGTTGTAAAGATACCATTAGGGCTATTGGTAAGCTCTCCACGTTCAAATGGATCAAGTCTTGTCACGGTGCGAGTGATTTATGGGTGGCTTGAAATTGATGAGTAGTGAGAGGCGCTCGCCTGGCAACTCATGCAAATTCTGGAGAGTTAAGGGCAAAATAAAAAGAATGAATGGTGTCAAACTAGTGATGCAAGGATTGGTTGAGAGCACCGTAAAAGTGTTGCTTATTATGTTATTACGTTGAATAGTTTGCTCAGAATTTGCCTTTAAAGTTACGAGTAAAGGTATATCTGTTCAGAATTATTTAGGTCATAGATGGTCAGTCATAGCAAGGTGACCTACATGCAAGAATTTGTTATCCTTGAATCGTAATACTTGGAATCAGGTGCTGCAAAACATCAAGTTTTTTTCCCCTCATGCCATGAGTTTGCTTCATGCAACTGCCGACCTGAGACAAGGTCATGTACAATGTCATGTACAATGTCATGAATGAGGTCATATACAAGGTCATATAAAAGGTCATGTACAATGTCATGTACAATGTCATGTACACAGGTTTTCTACAATCCAAGACCTTTCATGATAAGGCAAGCATAGCTTGACGAACCGTGGAAAAAGAAAATCATTATTGGAAAGTAATGCCTTGGCTATCATGTACATAAACTAGCGATATAAATATATATGAGCATTATGAAATATTTCTGCCATGTCATAAAAAAGATTTCAGAAGGTGCTTAAAGTGAAAGCAAAAGCTGACTGTATAAAGCTAATAAGATGTAGAGGTAGATTTATGGAGGCCTAAGATGGGTGTCTCTTTATTTCCATATTATCCGGGCTCTCATTCTCCCGTACAACATCGATAAATGAACCAGCGGTAACCATTACTCATCCCAATAAGATGGGTACTTTCAAGATTTTTATGATTTTGAAATAAAGTGATTTTCTTGTGTAATGGCGTATGCTAATAGCTTTCTTCTGGTGGTAATAAGTGGGTTAGGTTTCTCTTCACGGTCAAACCAGTCTGTCAAAGATGTGATTCGTGCAGAGATGAAGGTTACATTTTGATTTCAGCTGACATCTTCGCAGTTACACACCATTATAACAAGACCTGGCATGTTGTCAATGTTTCGCTTCTATCGCCGTTTCAGTTGGGGTGTCCAAAATGACCCTTCAAAGTGATTTGATTTATAAAGACAACAATTTTCCAACCTGGAGACCACATCATGACAGGATTGTTCAACAAGCACGTTATTAGCACATTTCTATATCGATCTAATATCTTCAATTTGTCTTTTGTTTGTTTGTCTTATTTGTAGAGAAAGACGAGATCCGAGCAACTCTGAACACAGCGTGAGGAAAGATGAATCGGATCACAGACTCTCGATCCAGAATCACGAGAGAGGATCGTCGAGTAGAGACACAGATACGGACAGACACAGCAGTCAAAACGGCAAACTCCTGGAGGGGAGGATGAGTGTGGGGGGGATGAGAGGCTCACCGTTACGTATCTCTCATGACATAAGAACTCTGGATATGCACAGAGACCCTAGAGCTGATAGTGCTTTCAACAACGTTCTCCACGGAAACCCTTTGTATCCAAAGGACGAACGGAGAGAACATGATAAAGAACGTGTGGATGTAATGCACAGTTCTATCGGACTCCACCCAGTCTCGTTATTAGAACAGAGCCGGCTAGAGGCTTCCTCCTCTTTTAACCCTCCCATGCACGGATTGGACCCCTTACATAGACCCCCGAATCCACCCCAGTGGGATGTGTTTGGGCGGGGCGTCCATCACTTGGAACAACTGCGCCCCCCGGATCTTCTAGAACTGGAGAGGGATCGTCTTCTCCGCATACAGCAAATGGGCCCCGCCCTAGAGGGCGACAGATTAAGGGAAAGAGAACCGCATGATTTTACGAGGGATAATCCTTTAGCATTCCGTAGAATGGAAGCACAGCAACAACGGATGGCCCATTACTTGGAGGAACAACGTGATCGTATGATTGAGGAACGCAATAGAAATAGACTCTTGCACGGTGCCGCAGAGCACCCCTCTATGGGCTTGATCCCAAAACAGTTTGGCCCTCTTGGAGCGGCACAGTTTCACCTTCCAAGAACTACTTCAATATATCCATTCTTAGCTCACAAAAATGGGACTCCACCAACCTCACAGCCTCCCCCACCCTTGATATCCATGATGACCAACGGTATCCCTCCATTCTCTCTGGGGTCACGCCCTCATAGTAGGAACACAACACCGCCAAAACCAAGAGATATTTTACTGAAACAAGAACCAATGTCAGGTGAACACAGCCAGAGCAGAGAGAAAGCCACGCCAGATAAGGAAACTCAGTCCAGGTAGTTCAAAAATTACTGAAAGGAAAGGTTTTAAAGAGGATGCTGGATGAGAGATAGATATATGCCAGTTACTGATGAAGGAAGGCACACTAAGCCTGAGAGTCCTGTCAGTATCCTGTGAATGGAATAAGTAGATGGAGGAGTTTTAGGGAGATGAATCTGTTCTGGCCTCACAGCATGTCTGTGTGATATGTCTGTTATCACTGAATATTCATGAACTAACTATTTATACAGGTTGAGTTGAATATTCACTTATGCACCATTAACAATAAATAGTAAGTATGGTGTTTCAATGGATGAGCACCATATGTTGGCATCAGAAGCAACACCATCAGCACCATAGTATGCAGTGAAAGTAAACACCTTGTGATAGTGTATGTAAACCAGTAAAACCAGTTTCAGTGTTTAACAAATGACCTGGTGTGATTACAAGCACTGTGTATTTGTTTAAAAGATCACCATCTGTTGCATCATTATGTCAGTACCAAGATGGTGCTGCCACAGTCATGTGGTCCAGCTCACCCCCTCCCCTCCCTCCCCTCCCTCCCCTCCCCGTCATGCCTTGAAGGAACAAGGGCTATGATAATGCCATGATTAGCCTCAAAAACAATATTTTACTGCTAGTAGTTTATATTTATTATATAAACCTGAGTAATTGGACAGTGTAAATACATGAGTATTGTCTCTGTAGACCAAGATGATAACTTCCATGGTCCTTTCTGACCTGAGTTTAATGCCAATTCATATCATAGGGTATCCATCAATACCAGCAGGGACAGTATCATAGGGTATCCATTAATACCAGCAGGGACAGCAGAAGACAGTAAAGGACATATATTGCTGTGTAGTCAAGTATTAATGACCATTTATTGACCAGGATGGAGTGAAATAATTATCTTGTTAATGCACTGTGTTTTGAAAGGTTACAATTAGTTCACTTTCACCTTTAGTAACTCACCACGATCACTGATTAAACTTTTGTTTCTAACAGTGACTTAATATTCCCTAAAAAGTCAAGCATAAAATCATGTGTAACACTGGAACAGTTGATAAATTAAATGGTAATAAATAAGACTTACTAACCAGTCCTGGTATTTAAATAACAGATGGTTCTCTGTCCCAGATTCATAAACGCTCTTATTTCTGATTTAATAGGATAATATTACAATCGTTAAACAGCCTGTAAAGTTATGCAGTTGGATTTATCGTTAAAGCCAGGAAATGGTCTGGTGTTGTTAGGATTGTATATTAATCCCAACAAACTCTCTTCAAAGCCGTTAGTAGTTCTGGTTAACCTTAACCCAGATATACCTGAAGTTATTGTGTTTGTTCATGGTATTGATTTGTTTCACCTGATGTGTTTGATTTGACCACAATGAAACTTTATTAATAGTGGCAGTTACAGGTCCCCATTGGTTTCTGTTTTTGAAAAAGGTTTCTGATGAAATATTTTAGGTTTCCTTTTTTTGCTGCTGGGGTTTTCATTCTCGATCCAAATATTGGTTTTGCATGCCTCAAACCTTTGGATGGAAGCAAGACAGTGTATGGTAAGATTGGTTCCAAACTCCAGTCACATCTAGCAATCTAATTTTGTTTCTACCAGAAAATATCTTGTTAAATCATCTGGATTTGGTGTCTAGGATTGTATCCAAGTCAGACATTCTACCATCAGCAGCAGGGCTAAGCTACGATGACATCTGTTAGACATCTAGACACAACAGAATTAATAATGTACAGCAATGTTTGTAAGATGAAAAGAAAAACTACCCCCTCACTCCCTGCCTCAACTTCTGTTGACTTGGTACAATATAGAAATTAATAATGCTTGTATGTGTTTGGTTAAATGCAAGTGGGCTGAGACATAGGAGCAGGGGGAAGGGGAGGGGGCAAGGGGAGTCAAATAAGTCAACCAGTGATGATGTCGCATGTAAGCAGTAAAACACATTGCTAAATTGATCTGTAACTTCCAAGCTAACAATCAATAGGTTTGAATGGATAGTAAACAGACCTCAACCATGGTTTTGTGACATATGTAGATTGAAACATTATGGTTACAGTTAATGTAGAAACAAGTTTGTCTTTGTTTTAGCTGGGCTTGCACAGCCTCAAGATCTTTTACTCCTTGGGTAAACTTCACAGAAGTAGGTCTCTCAATTCATGATAGTTGATATATACTTAAGACCCATCATGGCATATATCAGATAAGATAAGGCATTGCTCTCCATTTAAAGTATTTTGCTCATTTTCAATGGGTGTGCTTTTCTTTTCATTCGACGATAAACATTGTGTGTATAGTGATCATGAAAGTACAACTGAGAGTTGGTCGATGAAATTCTCAATTATATCTCAAGATAATTATGTTACGTAATTATGATTGTAACAGGTGTAATGATTGTAATGAAAGCATTAAATAAACCATTCAGCTGTT
This sequence comes from Apostichopus californicus, assembly GCA_020650975.1. Lineage (NCBI taxonomy): Eukaryota > Metazoa > Echinodermata > Holothuroidea > Aspidochirotida > Stichopodidae > Apostichopus > Apostichopus californicus. Next base: position 18,947 of record JAIPMN010001402.1, on the reverse strand, counting down.
ATGCAGAGTTATGTCAAATTTAATTAAAATTGAGAGATATGAATGCAAGCCTTGTAAGAATTACAATAGAACCAAGTTAACTATGAATAATGAGAGTTAGCTATGAATATTGAAGAGTTAGCTATTGACAATGAAGAGTTATTTATGAAATAATGAAGAGTTAGCTATGAATAATGAAGAATTAGCTATGAATAATGAAGAATTAGCTATGAATAATGAAGAGTTAGCTATGAATAGTAAAGAGTTGGCTATGAATAATGAAGAGTTAGCTATGAATAATGAAGAGTTAGCTATGAAATAATGAAGAGTTAGCTATGAATAGTAAAGAGTTGGCTATGAATAATGAGAGTTATATATGAATATTGAAGAGTAAGCTGTTGACAATGAAGAGTTAGCTATGAATTGTGAAGAGTTAGCTATGAATAATGAATCTATCATTAGAGTTACGAGATTGTTATTGTTAAGTACTACCCGGTCACAACTATGTTTGGTTCCTACGATTAAGTATGATTCTCTGTTTTATGTTTTGTTTCATGTGCCAAAGTAATCTGACAAGATATGTTAGGAAGACTTCCTTGCAATCTTTAGACATTCCACTTAGTCATTTCTTTTACCATAATTCCCTCGTTTCCTACTTGATGCATTAATAAGCCCAAATTGATGTAGTAATAAGCCATGCTTGGTTGCATAACAAGTCATGTTTGATTGAGTAATAAGTCCTACTTGATTAAGTAATAAGTCCTACTTGATTGAGTAATAAGTCCTACTTGATTGAGTAATAAGTCCTACTTGATTGAGTAATAAGTCCTACTTGATTGAGTAATAAGTCCTACTTGATTAAGTAATAAGTCCTACTTGATTAAGTAATAAGTCCTACTTGATTGAGTAATAAGTCCTACTTGATTGAGTAATAAGTCCTACTTGATTGAGTAATAAGTCCTACTTGATTGAGTAATAAGTCCTACTTGATTAAGTAATAAGTCATTGGCATCGAAATAGCTCTTCTTTCTCTTTTGGGTTTTTAAGGTTGGAATATAGCCTCCAATTTCTAAGGTGTTGAAAAGTTTACCAAATTCCCACTTCAGTTTTTCTACCTATAAATGAAGATCTCTTTCTCAGTTGAACTTTCTTCAATTAGGGTTGTGGGGTGGGGGGCAGGGCAGGACTTTGACATTGGGTGCAGCCCTACCTCAGTGTCGGTATCTATGGATAATTTCACATTGTAATTTGGGGTTCATTTTGTGTTGTTGCAAGATTGTATTAGGACTGTTTGTGGATGATGGATGATATTTCATTCCCATCCCAGTACGAGCTCTCCAAAGCTTTGTCAAAGTATGTCCAGAATTCTGGCTGTTAGACTGAAAGTATGATATCAGTGAGTGTGATATCAGTAAGTGTGATATCAGTGAGTGAGTACCACATCAGTAAGTGAGTCTGATGTCAGTGAGTGAATCTGATATCAGTGAGTCTAATGTCAGTGAGTGAATCTGATATCAGTGAGTCTGATGTGTGAGTGAGTGAATCTAATATCAGTGAGTGAGTCTGATGTCGGTGAGTCTGATATCTGTGTGTCTGATGTTAGTGAGTCTGATGTCAGTGAGTCTGATATCTGTGAGTCTGATGTCATTGAGTCTGATATCTGTGAGTCTGATGTCAGTGAGTCTGATGTCAGTGAGTGAGTGAGTCTGATGTCAGTGAGTGAGTGAGTCTGATGTCAGTGAGTGAGTGAGTCTGTTGTCAGTGAGTGAATCTGATATCAGTGAGTCTAATGTCAGTGAGTGAATCTGATATCAGTGAGTCTGATGTGTGAGTGAATCTAATATCAGTGAGTGAGTCTGATGTCGGTGAGTCTGATATCTGTAGGTCTGATGTCAGTTAGTCTGATGTCAGTTAGTGAGTCTGATGTCAGTGAGTGAGTCTGATGTCAGTTAGTGAGTCTGAAGTCAGTGAGTCTGATATCTGTGAGTCTGATTTCAGTTAGTCTGATGTCAGTGAGTGAGTATTGTATCAGTCAGTGAGTGAGTGAGTGCGTAAGTAAAGGTTACACTAGATCGATCTAACTCATGTATCATGCTAGTAAATGTGTGTTTTGAAAGCAAGAGATGAAATGCTCAAGTTATGAAGATTCAATCAGAAACGAAAAAGAGTAGTTATGGCAATTAAACATTTTATCAAGACAAAAAACAATTTCTGTGGATATATCTATATTTTATGTAATTTAATTGTGGTTTGTACATGACATCTTTATGAATCCATGCTATCCTGGTAGCTGAGTTAGGGAGGGAGGAGGGGTAATTGGGTAGACAGCCGCAGCCTTCTAAATGAGTAGGAGAATAGAAATTGGTTAATCGTCATTCAAAATGTTTTAGATTTTAAAAGAGATCTCTGATTGTGGCAAACTCTGGGTCATTTTAAAAATTGTAAGTAATACTAATTGGTGCAATTTCATAACTTTTTTTTTCCTTCTTTTCATGACTGTAACATGTTTTGTTTTTTTATCCACCCAATTCAAATCATTTTTACTTTCTACTTGAAAACAATATTTAAATTGGTAGGATTGAGTTCCTATTTTATTTTGCTCTGAATTTTGACAGCTTTTTGTAATAATTTTTACTGTTTGTTTCAGGTAAGCTTTATAGTCATCTTGAAGTCCATCCTTCTGAATAAAGGATTAAGGTTGCAGGATTGATTTCTGTAGCCATGGAAACTGCTATGAATATTTATGAGGACTGTTTTATAGCATAAGATATCCTTTACTCTCAGCTTTATGGTTTTGTTTGTCGGGGAATGTTGCCTTCACAAGACAAACATGGGGAAGGGTGGATTCTATGTTGGCTCAAGATTTAATATTAACTTTTATTTCAGGGTGGGTAAGATCCGAAAAGAGATTAAAGTATTGGGAATGCAAATTAAGAAAATTAAACGCACCAACATGAGCCACAGTTATTCAATGTTGACTCTGAGTATTGGTTCAGGAATGGATAAAACTGATATGAAGATGAAGTCCATAATGGTGTCATCTACCATGACACTGGTTACCATGACAATGGTTACTTCCATTAAATGGCTGTTCTGATATATTCTGGGAACAAAAGAAGAAAATTTTGAAGCAGTTTGCAAAGCCTTTCCAAGTTGGTGAAGTATTATTACTTTTAAACACCAGCGGATATAAGATTGGTAATATCATATGACAATGGTATCAAAATGTCAACAGAACCAGACTGGCCGGGGTACATGGTACCGGATGCCATCTAGCTGAACTAGTGCTCTGCTATTTAAAGTGGATGGCAGATAGCTATGTAGCAATGCAGACTAGGTTGTGTGACTGCTTGCAGTAAGACTGTGTTGTTGTGTGACAGCAATGTACAGCGATGTTTTACCAGTGAACAATTCATCATGTTATGGGACTAGTGACTACTATGGAAGCTGTGGGCTTTTGTGGGTAAATATTCATATTAAAGCAATGTTCTGAGTTTGTGACAACCTATTTAATTCTGATTTGTGACCGTGCCTGATCCATCCATGTTATGTGACAGCACTCTACACTTTTGTGACAGTCAACAGATGACCAAGAAGTGTAACAAGTGATGAATAAATTGCGTGAAAGCATCGCACCTAGATGCTTCTTCACCGATCTTCTCTCAGTGAGGGAAAATCTCAATTTTAACTTTTTACGACAACATTCACCTTTTGACGACAAGTTTAACGAATGAACAAACAGGATGTTAAGAAGATGAAATTAATTGTACGTTGTAGGTATATACAAGTTTTATATATTCCCCCCTGTGCATAGTTAGAAGCTGGAAACTGCTGTTTCATAACAGTGCTGTATTCTTTAAAATGCTTTGTAAATAATTTTGTGCCATTTTTCTACTGATTCTAAAATGTATTTAATGGTTTGAACTTAAGATGAGGATTGTCTTCTGTTAAGAGGACAGCTTCCCTTGTCTGTTTCTATGGAGATATCAACTCACTTTATTTGTAGTAAAAGACATACCTTGTAATGGTTTTACAACAAAAAAATACACATAAGGTCAAACAATTTGATTTGTTCATGTACATTTGTGTGTTCCAAGTATTACTATGATAGATAGCTGTGTCAATTCTCCCAAGGGCAGAAGGTTAAACCGTATCTATTTACAAAACACATCACCAATTGACGAATCATTTCAAAATAGCTGGATATTCAAACACAAACTTCGGATTTAATCTCATCACTTTTCCACACAGATTTATGGTGTATGTTAGAATTAATGAGAGAAGGAATGAAATAGGAAACCTAAAACCTGTGGAAAGGGGAAGGGAGGGACTAGGAACACCACCCCCCCCCCCCACCCCTCCCCCTATCTCCAAAGTCTACACAAAATATCCAATCATTTTACACATTCCTTGACCTGTAAACCTGAGGTAGCCCTCCCGTCAATAAATGGCTGTGAACTTCAAACATGGACGCAAATTGGAGGCTTGTTCCTTCTCTTTTCATTTCTTTAGAGTAGTTATGTGTTGGATTTCCTTTATTACGTCCTCATCATCACACACGTACGTACGTGTAGCTTGTCGTCACTCGGGGTCGGTAACTCGAGTAAGTTGATGGCGCTCTTGCGGAATCATTTTGGGTCATTGTCTGGTCTTTTCTTTCATGTAGCTTTGCTCGTCCGTCATTTCATAATGCCTCTGAAGTACTTGACATAGTTCAAGAAGCCTTATGATTGCTTTCCCCCCACCGCCCCCCCCCCCCGAAAACAAGTGAACAATTTTATGTGTTTAAAGGTTGCAACATATTTGGTTAGTTCGCCCTCTATTCACCTAGGGAGATATGACACACTACGTTGGGAATGGGTTGGGGGGGGGGGGAGGCGGATAAGCACTAATAAATTCGTCACGTGGGGGAGATAATTGATGGGCTAAGCTAAAGCTACTTCAAATGGAAGGCGTTTGTTTGCCGTGATGCAAAAAAAAGGGATAGCTTCCCTGAATAAATATGTTTCTCTCTTGTATAATGGGAAGGAGACATAACTGGGCGCTAATATTTGATAGTAAACTAAAATTCTTTTTCACATTGTGGTTATCAACAAAGAGATAATCAGGCCCGCCGCCGGAAATTCTGAGTTTTAGGGGCACTAACAATTTAAGGAGGGGCACTTACAATGTAAGGAGGGGCACAAACAATTTAAGGAAGGGCACAATATTCCTGTAAGTTCTGTAACTTTTGAAGTTTTTTGTACACATTGTGGTTAGTACAAATGGATGGTACTTCCATCCCCCACCCCCTCACACGGCCTAGCTACGGGCCCCTCCCACGGGGGCCCACCCACGGGACCCTCCCACATCATTTTGTGGCATCATTTTGTGACGTTCGCAATGCAATCTGTCCAAAGGAGGCTTGAGCACAGACAGAAGCCTGTGATTATAGATTCGATTACATTTCCTCCATTTCACAATGATTTCTTATAATTGATTATGTAACGTTTGATATCTTAAAATCAGCAGGATTTCCTCAATTCTGATCAAATAACCAATAGGAAATGTGTTCTTCATGCATCGCTAAAAAGGAAGATTAAGGATATTAACAAAACCGTATAGATTATCGTATAATTGACGAATTAACACAGAATCCAGTTCATGGTACGCACAGTGGCACTATAGATATGAGTTAGCTGACGTAGTGTGATGAAATATAGGGTTACGGTGACTTATGGTATCTGACCGTGTCTTCTCGGTAAGACGGATGGCCTTATAACCCGTACGTGTCTTCACCGATAAAATAATGTTTCGTGCAAAATAATATTCGAGAAATTAAACTAAAATCAGATCACGTGGAGTTAGGTTTATGATTGACGATAGTATTTTTCATTCGAGTGGTTTGCCCCCCCCCCTCCCTNNNCCCCCCCTCCCTCCCCCCCCCCAACTCCCTCTCCAAAGAGGATTTACTGTAGGGTTTTCTGTATGACTACCTATAAATTCGGTGACACCGACCTTGCAACTTGTTGTATTATCAGTCCATTTATGCGGGCTGGGGCGCAGCAACTGATTCGATTGATAGGTGGTGGGTAAGCTTAATGGCGTAAGCTTAATGGGTAAGCATAATGGCGTAAATGGGGAGTTTAATGGCGTAATTGGGTAAGCTTAATGGCGTAAATGGGTAAGCTAAATGGCGTACGACTCAGATGATGCAGTTGTGCCAAAATGGGTTAAGTTGGACGTTTTAATCGGTTAAAACAGCTGGTTGAATTTATGCAGAACAGACAGTCGTGATTAGTTGTCAATTAAATATCGTTATAGAATATATTATCATGTTAATCACCTAATGTTTATGTATATGGGGCATTCCGATGAGGATTAGCTTTTGTTTACTTTTGTTTGGCTTGGTGCTGTTATGTCTTACAATAATACTTCTATGCTGAGCAATGGGGCGTTATGTTGTAGTTAGCAGAGCTGCCGTACATAATCCTATGCAAGGAAATTTTGCTTATATACGTTATTTTCTTAATTTTCGTGCTGTAACTTTGCAAGAAGCAGACGGTACAGAAGATAGTATAATGCAGGTAAGTTTGTTTATTGCTTTATTTCACGTCATAATCGCATGGTTAAGGTCTCAATGTAAGGAGTTGAGGATTGATCCAGTTTTCTTGGTTTTTGTGTCCATGCTCTATCTTGGGTGCTTGATACTTTACTTTTCTTTATACTTTCTTTTACGCTGTATATGTTGCGATACGTCAATCAGGTATTTCCTGAGTATGGACACGTATGGTGAAATTGTTATTGTTACTTCTTTGCTTAGTACATTTCTGTTAGTTAATGTCCTTCCATGTTTTCGCTGGCCTATAACCAACGTGTCAGCCGATTCACATGCTAGTATACAATATTATTGTACTGTAATAGTTAAAATATAACAGTAAAACTATCAGAATATATCATTGGACCATGTAATACTATATGAAACAATATTATTGTGGATGTTTTATATTATATTATCGTGATACAATATTATTGTGGATGTTTTATATTATATTATCATGATATAATATTATTGTATGGTACTATTGATTGGCTTCACAGCAAATCTCGCCAACAGTCCATCATTTCCGTAGATCGGAAGAAGAAATCATGTTTGCATGATGTTTTTTATGTGATCGGAGGGGGGGGGGGG
>JAIPMN010001401.1:14470-26660 GCA_020650975.1 Apostichopus californicus | reverse complement strand
ATTATACTTTTCGAGATCGGCACAGATGTAGCTCGACTAACGGATCACGAGCGATTGAACTGCCGATGCAGTCATCTCATGTGCCTACTAATACTACTGTAATATTCTTTCACATCTTCGATCTAGATTAGAGCTAGCATATATATTTTTCTCATATTATTCTGTTATTCTCTAGAGTATAAGGACACATACAGGGATGATGTGAACAAAATCACTTTTACTCTCCCACTCACCAAAAGAAAGAAAAAGACGGAAAAAGAACAAAATTCTCCTTGGATTCACCCCGGACACCTGCACATGTGATATTATCCTTGCATGCCAATTAAAAAAAATTTACTTCACGGGGGAAAAAACTGTTCTTATGCTACGAAAAAGATTGTTTTTGCTTGACAAAACGCTTTCTAAATATACAGGAAATTCCCTCCAAATATTGGGGACATGACCTTACAAAGATTAATGTTTAATATCTACCTCGGTCGAGTCCTCCACCAGAGGAGAAAATGATGAAATGTTAAGTGTACATAATTTCTGTAAAGTTGCTGCGGAAACATGTCCCTGGGGTGATTAAGGAATATTAGGGGGAAAACTGTTTATTACAGCAGTATCTAGGAAGATCATGACATTTATCTTGTGCAAATTATATCTGATTTTTTCCTCCCAAAAATAGGATGCACTACCACAGGATATAATTCCCACTAAAACTGGCTGCTAAATAGATGAATACATGCAAAATCTAATATTAGTTAGATCTATCGGATCAAAATATTACATATTTCAATACCGTTTATTACTAGTAAATGTTCTGAACATGTTAATGTCTTAATGTACTGATTCAATACTTCCTCTTTCGATGAAAATGGACATTAAGATAAACCATTGAACAAGACGGTACAAAACACACAAGGTACGAAAAACAAGAATCGGTTTCAAATTTCACAAGCAAAAGAGTACTAAATATTGACTTGAAAACGTGTTGAGGGTTGTGGAAAAACAAATTTCCCTCCCCTTCCCTTTCCAAAATGGAATCAAAATAATCATTGCTAATTTGTTATTGTTCGCAGGATGTTGACAAGCAATCCAGTCGTCTCACTTTTGACCTGATAGACAGATCAAGTAATAACCATATTTTGGTCAATAGTTTGAGTTGCCGTAAACTAATTGCAAACAGGGTCTGCAGCCTCTTTCGTTCGGCTCCTCAACTTGTCATTTGCAAGTTGGACTTGGCTGGACTTAGTTTAATACCAATCCAGAAACGTTTGTCCATCCAGCAAACGTAATGTAATATACTTTTCATGCGATAAATTTGCAAAACTTTTGATAATGCCCAAATTCTTCCTTCCTGACCAGTGTGATACATTGTGGACTAAAGCAACAGTTGTTTCACCTCTGTACCTTCCTTATATTTGAATTTTTGAAATATTACTTGCTAACACCAGAGAGTGACCGGTTCAAATGTAGCTTTAATAAGTTCATTTGACGCTGGTATCTGAAGAATTTACTACCAGTATTAATAATCATAACTGCAACCCTCCTTTCCAATCTACCTTCTGGACTCCTGACAAAGGCCTGAGTTGAGGGGGGGGGGAGGGAGGATGGGGAGACCAAAGTCCATTGGTGTTGAAATTGCTGCCTATAGTGTACACCCCTTCCACCACCCCCACTGACCATCATGGTTTTCATCATGTCATATTGAAGCTAATATCCAATACACCTCCTCTAGAGGAACTGCATGCAGGATCAGGAGGGAATTCACACTATTGTTGCCATGACCATGGCACCTTGGGACTTACATTGACAAATAGCTTTACTTTACACAAATTCTACTTCCTTTTTCACATGAACTTTTGTATCAAGTGTCATGAATACAAACAAAACTACCCCAAGACAAGAAAGTACACAGTGATTTTAACACTTCAGGTATCTGTTATTACCATAATCTTTTCACTCTTTTTTTTTTTAATATTCTTTTTCAAAGTTGCAGTGATCCTTCGACCTTCGTCGGTCTGAAATCCTGCATTGAAGCCATCAGAGCCTATCAACCTTGAAAACACTGACTGCAAATTTCTGACTGCAGAATTAACTTTAATTTCATTTAAAGCAGCATTCTGTGCAATTTTACAAAAGCTCCAGAAGATAATTCTACAATAAGATTGCAATTTAACAAATGAAGCGTTGTCCTAGACATACAGCGAATAGATCTTCATTCTTCGAGGTCCGACTTCCATCCTTTCCAGCACACAATCCCCCTCCCCCATCCCTGGTCATCATTGTTCCAAGCCTTCTTCACATTTAAGAGAACGCAACAGGGATCTACCATATGTACCAAAGGCATCAACTTGGTTGTTTTATGTTCACAAACTCGGGACCAGGTCCTGCAATCATGATCTTCCTTTCGAGAGCATCTTGTTACGTTAACATCCAGGGATCACATGAACGGAGACCTCTGGTGACTCTCCTTCTTCACATACGGGTTTGAATCTCACGATTGGGGGGGGGGGGGTGGGCGCACACTCTAGTCCTATAGCCATAGCTACTTGATTTTACAATCATCATGACCATTTTTCATCCACCACCCAATTTAGACATGTCTGGGGTCTGGCTTTAATTACCTTCTGAGGTGAAAATAAAATCTTAACTTCTCAAAATGTAAACAAGTACCTGAATCACCAATCTAAAGCAATTTACTTTCTCCCATTTTCCCTCCTCCCAAAGATAAGGAACCTAAAAACAGAAGGAGGATGAAGAGTACTAAAGAAGGGGGAAGCTATCAAATATATGATATGACAGGATATTAGAGGAGTGATATCTATAAGAGGAGTAATTAGCTCAGTGGTTAACGCCGGTCAGTGCCTTTCAATCATAAGGTCCCGAGTTAGAGTCACTCCAAGATTAATGTATGTCGTCCATTTACAGAGTAGTTGCCAATTGACAATTCATAATCATTGACGTTAAATATGAATCTAAGAGACTGACTTCGGTCAGCTTGCGGCTTTGATAAGCCAATAATGGCTTCTTTGCGAGTTCCTGCTTGCAGGAGGATCTAAAATACTTACATATCAAAAGGATTGTCACACTGCTTTAATTTACGTGATAGTACGACTGAGAATCATCTCAAAGTCAAATTTTTTAATATCATCGAGAACAACAGTTAATATCAGTACAGGACTCTCTGCACATTATTATTACCCACCAAGGGCATGATTACAACAAATGTAAAATCCAGTACAAACGTGGGTCGTACAGCTGTAATTTACATCCAGAATTATAAGCTCTCACAAGTTAGCCAGGCTTATCCATTTGTGCGACGACAAATAAATAACAACTAAGTTTCACACACTTGGATCAACTCTGGAAAATCTTTTCAAGAGGTTGAGGAAAGTCCTTGAAATGAACGCATAGGCTTTGCATCAAAACCTTCTTGGTTTTGATTTTTCCTGTGCATCTTCCCTCATCCCTACCCTTGCCTGCCCTCTCCCTGCCCCCCCCCCCGTCCCCCCACCCCACCCCCCCGTTATTTCCTTTTCTTTTTTCTTTTTCTAACTTTCTATCCAATTCTTTACACGAATAAACTTCATATAATAAAGGTTAATATTTAATCTGATATTTAGGGTCAACACCACAATAAAGAAAACCACATAAGACATGGGTACAGTCTGCATATTTTCTCTCTGCTTTAAGTATTATGAAGCAAAGAAGGAAACAGCCTCACTTACTACCCTCTCCCAATCCCCACCCCCCCCCACCTCTCTCTCTCTATCTTCCCCCTCCTACCCCATCAACCTTCCCAAATCACCAGTACTTTGCATTGTTCAAAACAATTACATTTAAATATTGATCAGCTACCAATGCATTAATTTGTATCTATAGCCCTAAACGTAAAAGAACGGCCTCAAGATCTCAACATAACAGTTTGTTCTCTAGATGCACAAGACCCCACCCTCCATATGCTGATTATGAACTATTGACATTTCATTGTGCATAAATTGCAGCATATTACTTTCCTAAATCAATCCAAATACCATCACATGTGTCTTGTAAAATGATCCCTTATAAACAGGAGGAAAAACAAAAACAAAACAAGAAGGCTTGGGTTGTATAAATATAGTTCATAAATATGATAATAATGTTTTCTGGTAATTCCTATCATTTCCATCCCTTAGAATAGACAACTACAGCACAGTGACTCATTAAATTAAACTATCAGAATGCTAATTTATAGTCTGTTCAACTTATGACTCCCATCTCGTAAAGGTCCCTTGGGCATAATTCCTAATTCCAACGCACCAACTTTCTGTTTCAGAACTCCTACTTTCAAATCAGCTACATTTCACATTTTCCCACTTCCTAATCATCAATCTTTCACTGATTTTATAGGGTGAATGAGGCCTCTCAGCCAAGTTTCCAAGGAAACGGTCACAAAACACCAAAGGCACTAGAACCTGCTCCAAAAAAAAGATATTTATTGGGGCAGTCCATTATGGAGTACCTATCATTACCAGAATATTGACCATATGGTAAACTAATATATATTCTGCTCAAACCTTGAAATCAGCTATAATGTCAAAGCTCTGGATAAATATTTGAAAAAAAATTGACAAATTAAATTTGACCAATCTGCTGCACATGAAGGAAGATTGTACCATTTGGTTACATTGTAAATCAAACCCACTGTACTTATCTGAGCGGAAAGGGGTGGGAGATGGGGTAAGATATGGGATGGGAGATGGGGTAGGATATGGGATGGGCGATTGGGTGGGAGATTGGATGGAAGAAGGGTTGGAGATGGCATCAGAGATGGGGTGGGGAGATGTGATGGGGAAAAGAGATGGGAGGAGGGAAGGACAAGTAGATGACATAGAAGAAGAGCGCTTAAGATATTGAGGAAGGCAAACATTGTTTTTCAATACTAAATGAGCAGAAAATAACACTTGGTAATTGATGTATGATATGGCATCATTCAACCCAATCACATCCACATTCTATCACATTCAATCCTTTACCTTCCCCAGCCCCAATCCCCCAACCCACCCCCCCCCACCCCCCCCCCCCACCCCATCTCCTTCCTTCATTCCAAACCAGTTCCGATCCTTACTAACGACACAAAAATATCTGACTCTACCTAAAGGCTGTAGATACTTAACTTGAATATGATCCCATAAATAATATGGTGGAAGCTACTTATTAAAATATTAATACACCTCTAACACAAAGACTTGAAAGTAAATAATCCATGATTTATACACAAATTTATCAACTAAAATATTCTAGAAAGTTTATCTTTCTCATCATTTCATGTAATTTTAATTCATATTTCAAAAAAAATAAATTCTGTATAGGCTACGTGTACCTCCAATAAAGATGAGGAAAGCAAATTTGACATAAATTAACATAGTAAATTTGTGAAACTGCACACAGTTGTTGATATAAAAACAGCCAGTACAGTAGGTATTTAAAAATTAGTTCAAAGAACTACTGTATTACATAAACCAATATTGAGTAATGTAAATACTTTCTTTCACCTCCGTGTATCCCTCCCCGTCCCCATCCTTCCCCCTACCCTTCCCCTACCCTTCCCCCTACCCTTCCCCCTACCCTTCCCTCGTCCCTCCCTCAATCTGCACTCCCAAGAGCATTACTGTTTGATATGGGCAAAGGAAACTCTGCTTCACATAATAATTTCAGAATTTGTCCATCTTCATCAAATTTATCATAAACATATGATATGATATTTTACATGATACTGTCACCCCTCCTGACTAATAGACAGTAATTCTAAACAACCACTTTCAGCAAAAAAAAACCAGAAAGATATATTTAAAATTATCTATATTGTATATTCTGTGATAAGTGTCATTAGTTCAATTCCTTATAGCAATCTGAATACTAACAGTGTAGCCTTGATGTTTAAGGTAACAACACAGTGTAGTAGTACTAGGCCTACTTCTCTTTATCGCTGTATGCATACAGACAGGAATCTCACATGCTTTCCAATACACAACACATAAAGCTCACTTTATTACACACAAATAAGGGCGTTTTCCTCAGCAGCAAAATTCTGCAGTCGATGCTGCATTCATTCCCAAAGCAATATCTCTTTTCTTTTTTTTCTGGAAAAGATAACTGGGGGCGCTATTTAGAAATGGGATGAATAATATGTGTCTGTTCAGTATTATTTGTCTCAAGATGACTCATAGGCTCTAGGTATACTGTAAGCTATTGAAAATACAAGCAGCTGTGCATGTATGTCATCAGCATTGAAACGCTGTGTGAAGCCAGAGTAGTACACCTTCTAGAATAGAGAGAGAGATAGCGAGAGAGCCTCTGTTGCTAATTATGCAGAAGATGCAGGGAGAAGAGGCTTCCAGAGTCTGCTCGCTCCTGCATCTCGGGTAGCATCTTCATCCTCCACACACACGCGCCATGTATCAAGGGAGTACAACAGATAAATCTGAATAAATTAAAACACGGTCGGTCGTGACAGTTTCAAATTTAGTAAGGTATCCTCCATGTTTTTAAAATACAGCGTGCGGGTGGCACACTTTAAAAGTCCACGGGTAAAAACATTGAGATTTCTAGACATAGGTAGACGTAATAGGCTTTGAGGAATTAAATCTAACGATAAAACTGTTGTCAGGGTTGGTGTTAAAACCATAAGCACTTGCTGTTAAATAAATCTGAAACTGGGTTAATATATCCATTTGGCTGGTTAAACTTGAGTTCAACACAACATATGTATGTGACCTAGTATTGGAATTGAATTTAACAACAATCTTCATAACGCATACAAGTTTCCCAGTAAGCTATGAATTCAAACCAAAGGGAAGTCTGCGGAGACTACTATTAAAATCTTGCAAGTACATTGCTATGGTTGCATCTGGTCTATTTTTTATATTTATTTATATAATCTTGATAAGTGAAACTTACTTTTTTTTCTGTTAATGCAACATCAGGAGAGAAGGCGGAAGGGAGGGTAGATGGATCTTGGAAGAGCAGAAGGGGGGGGGGGGGATATGGTTCAAATCTAAGCTTCTCAATATTGCATTTAGCATACTAACAATGCTACAATTTCTTTAAGATGATGAATTGTGTGTGAAAACAGCTATGCATTGTATTTGAATTATTTTGTGACAAAAACAATTTTTTATGGGGTGGGATGGGGTGTAAAGAATGGGGTAGGTTGGTAACATGGATCGAGCAGAGTTGGAACAAAGGGGAGGGGGAGGATAGAGGATTGGAGGATGACAGTAAGGATATGATAGAGTAAACTTTCATTATTTAAAAACAAAGATCTAACTAGATCCAAATATGTGTAAAACCACTAATAGATACTATTTGACTAGAACCCTAGAAATGCTTCTCCATTTCTGCCACCTTCAAATCAAATTTGTTGAATTGTATTTTTAAATTGTTGCAAACTGTGAAGTACTGCATAACTGATTTGTAATAAGCTCATCAAAAATATTTAAAAGAAATATCCTTGAATTTTGTGAATTCAATTTTTTCTCCGTTTTGTCTTTTTTAATAGTAGCCTACTGTTTATAAACAAGAACTAATATTTGTAAACAAAATCAGATATCACATGTCTCTTGAACTTTTAACTATCACAAAGACCTTTTAATTATCAAATGCTCCTAAATTGAGTAATTGGATATTTGCTCAGATATTTCTCAGATCATTTATACAAAGTAAAACAATGGTTCATATGCTCAAAGAGCAACAAACAGGTTTCCCATTTTCTGAATCAGTGACTCAAAGAGTATTAAACTCAAGGAGTATTCAACTCCTTATATAGCAATAAAGTGTCAGCTAATAGATCCAACTCCCTGCATAGCAATGAAGTCAGTCAGTGCCCATAAGATGAACTCCATCACTATAAGCAATGCATCATCCAAAGATATCAACATAAACAATGTACTGAGAGTACTGAGGGCAGTATTTCAAAGCTTTCAAAAAGTATCAATGGGAGACCCAGTAAGAATAGGGACAAGTCATATATATCCTTGCTGCAGCTACACTGTAGGTTCAATATATATATATCACCAGTGTCAGTACAAACCACAGCTAAGGTTGTTAATTTTTAGCACTAAAAAGAATGTTAATATGCACTGTATGTCACCAATAAAAATCACCTTCACAAGTAGGTGGTGCATACCAATCCAAGCTGTTATCTCCTGCATGACCCCTGCTCGACCCTCCTGACCCACTAAGTAAACTCTACTTGAAGTTAGCAGGGGGAGGGGGTGTCTGAAGTAATATGGCATGAGTGGTGATTAAGGAGGGGCAGTAGATATATAGCCAGGAATTATGATGACCGCAATCCTAATAAAATCTGTGAAGTACCTGCTGTCAACTTTTCATTAAGAAAATGATCTTGTGAAGAAATTAGAAAGGTCCAAAATTTTAGCCACAACTCCAAATGGTCTTTCACAGGTACCAGGTGTGTAAGGTGACAAAATCGTCAATTTGAGAAAAGCTGAGATATTTCACATGAAAAGTTCGGACAAGTCTTAAACAAGAACTATTTATGATGAGAAAGGTAAAACAAACCTTACAAAAAGTTATTTTCCACAATTCAAAGACTAGAACATTGATTAAATATTTGAATAGTATTCAATATTACTATCCTTGGGTTTTTAAAAAAAAATTATTAGGGGGGGGGGGTTGGGTGGTTGTAACATTCTTATAATTTCAAATGCACAGTTACATACACGTAGAAGCAATTTCAGTAAAAATAATGTATACTAGACATGCTTGTCTGCCAGTCTTTAGTCAACAGGGTCTCTTTGAAGTAACCTGTTCTTGTCCAGCTAACTTTGCTACTAAACAATTCCAGCCAATAAGATTTATAAAACACAAATAACCTAGGGAATTGAATGATAGTAGACAATTAAAGAGGGCTCTAATGGAAGTTGAGAGATGCGCTACAAGGACTTGAGGGTGTTGCTGTGTCAAAGGTCACACTTGTCTGCAAAAACTTTTAACTTTAGTAGATTGAGATGCAATACAGGTATCATTTTGGAGGGTAGGCCGATTCAATGCAATAAATTTCTGTGCTGATTAAAAAGCTTGCTGTGATCAAATTAATTTCCATTACCAGGAACAAGGGATGAACCACTGTTGGTAGGCTGCCAAGTAGCAAGTTGAGAATTGCTGTACTGTTGGTATGCAGTAGAGAGCTGTTATCTTCAAACCCTCATGTTTTATCCACACTGAGGTGGTTGTAATCTCATTATAAAAAAAAGTGCACGAAGATACACAAATAAAACAGAATGTTAAGTACTAATCTATGAAAGTGTTTTTACTGGTTGCAAAATGTTGAAGTTGGCTAGCAATCACCACATGAAACTTTTCATCCAGGATTATTATTATTAAAGCAGGGCTAGGCTTCACAAACCTGCTACGAAAGTGTGTGATATTGACAATATTTATACTGAAGGGGTAAACAACCTGTCTCAAGATTTTACAAATCTGTTGTGACATAATTTATGCAAAACTAGAAAAACATGTTACGAAAGGATACTCCATAACTGCACACAGGCTGGGGCACTGGGGGTAATTGTCTCCCTCCCTGGGCAGACCACTGTGCCCCACCCTCTCCCTGACCCTCTTCATGTACCACCACCAGTTACCAAAAGTTACAGTACCCCAGTATTGTGCCCCCTCTTTAAACTGTTGGTGCCCCAGACTCAGAATTCCTGGCTACGGGTCTGTTTGACTGGAGACCTTGCGGATCATAACTAGAGATACTTCCAGCTTCATATTCAGAAACTAAATGCAACAAAATGCTAACAATGGACTAAAATGTATTGGTCATACCTTCTCTATTCATTACTCTTCCTCAAGCAAGCTTGTTTAAAGTTCTAACTCTGCATATTCTTCCAAAACTGAAAGGGAATGTTTTGGTTGCTATCGGACCAAACATGAGTGAATGTACACTACTTTGCAGCATGAGTCATCACCCGTAGCAACATGAAAGTATGGCTAATTTCTCTTTTGTCACCTTTTCTCAATGCTTACAGACAAATCAATAGTTATGATATAGTTCTGTTTACAACTTCTACCATTGAGAAATAAAAAACACATGTGCATGTACATGTAGGCAGAATGCACAAAAGATTTACAGTCATCTGATGTGTAAGAAGACCCAGACAAACATGAAAATTCAAGAAATTCAAGAACAACAACAACAAAAGCTGGAAGACAGCAATATTCTGCTTCAAAGGTAATGCATACTAGAATCTAAAGCAGAGCATTTAACAATTAATATTACTTGTATCATTTAGAGCAATTCACAACCAAAAACAACGACTATTGTATTTTACATACATCTTGGTAAGTTACAAGGAACACGTCTCCCTCTTTCTATTTTCTCGTTACTTGAACTCATCTGGAAACAGCTGCAATGACATCATATAATTATGATGAGACTAAGAGACTGCTCGACTGTGATGGCCAGACCGCGGTCGCCGCCCAATTCCTGCTAAGATGGGCAGAATAATCAGGTACATCTTCTCATCCCCGCAGTGCCCCGGCTTCTCAATCAATTATGACAACTAGTACCAATAGAGCATTTCAAGAAACACACGAGGGAAATACTCAAATGTGCCAAAGTTAACACACAGAAAATGGAGAGTAGTTGAAAGATTATCCATTATATAGCCACTGTATAGCATTAGGTGAATAAGACGGCTTACCTAAGGGATCTGATGTGTAGACACGATTGAATTGATACGTGCATAAGGAAAATACCTCCCAATACCTAAAGCTGTGCCATTACACTGATGATATATATGGCGGAACTAGCTGAGGTGTATTTACTTCAATGGGTTTTTTTGCTAAGTACAGTCAGTCATATTGCCTTACTGATCAAACAAACATGTTCAGATACACTAGCTGATCTACACCAGTTTTCCTTACAATCCCTATGACATATTTACTTTAACATTCAAAAGGTGTGATTATTAGCTAATTATTTGGATTGCATTTTGCATTTAAGTAAAAAAAAAAAAGAGAGTCCACTTCAATTCTTATCAATATGTACAGTACTGTATGTTAGGCTAACTAGGCCTAGCTTATAATCACATGTGAAAAACTGACAGTGAATGAATATGCTCATAAAAGTATGATTTGTTGAATTTAGCAGCATATTGTACATCATGGACAATATTTTTGTTTCAGTTTACGACGTACATTAATCTGTCAACTCTTGTTGATGCATGCCTAAGACATAAAGCAGTACTTGGCTACCAACCTTTACTACTAATAAACACATTGTCCTTCCTTATTACTTAACTTTCTTGCATAAAATGTTCACACAAACAAGAAGAGCATTTAAGGTACCTTTTACTCAACAAGAACTTGATAACAGAGGACACTTGTAAAGAGGAGACAGGTTACATCTTACTTTTCTTCCTCACACAAATGAAAACCTAAATAATTCACACATTTTATGTTATCTATTTGAGATGATTATGTCCTTATGTACTGAATATAGTAACCTACTTACTTATATCTTAAATGGTTCCCATATCAGCAACCATCATCAAAGAACCAAATTTTCCACAAGCACAAAACTCTACAAACAATTTCATACTTTATGCTATACAATTCATCACACTATCATTACACAAATATAATATATTGCTAAGAGAAAAATCGGAAAGTATAATTTGAACCTAAACATCTGAAGGTTATTTTTAGACCTTACTGCCCAGGATTGGTTGGTTATTTGGTAGAGCAAAGCTATTAACCTTCTTCATGAATCCATCCAAAGCAGATGATTAAAGTTCACAGAAATGTTATCAACCTTTCTAACACAGTGCATTCCAAACCTGAGAGGCACGAGAGAGTTGTTTTGATATCAGTATCTACCCGAATCTGTTTACCTTGGAGATTTGAGAAGTTTGGGGGGCACCTAGCCCATCTTCAAGAATGCCAAACATCAATTACCGGCTTGTCAAGAACAACAACATTCAATGACCATATGAACTGTCTTCATTTTAGAGCTCGTTTCTGTCTTTCTTGCTATTTATTCAGGGCTATTTCTTTTTTCTCGGATTGTTGTTTTAGTTATTAAAAATATATTTGGAAAGAATAAACAGCTTCAAAGGCAGGCTGTACTTTCCACTTTCTACCATGAATGGTTTTTGCCTTTGTTCATGTATCTCTCACTCTCTCTCCCCCCCCCCCC
>JAIPMN010001401.1:0-14460 GCA_020650975.1 Apostichopus californicus | reverse complement strand
TGTACTTTCCACTTTCTATCATGAATGGTTTTTGCCTTTGTTCATGTCTCTCTCTCTCTCTCTCCCCATCTCGCTCTCTTATCTTGGCTTAGTTTTTCTGTTTGTTTTTAGACTGCAGCACTTAAGAGATGCTCATTGCAAGTTTGGAGGCAGTATCCTAAATCAAAATACATACCACCACTGGGAGAATTGGCTGACACAGTTTAAAAGCAACATTTTCAGTTGAATCTAAGAAGGCTTTTCCGTTCTTATATCCCAATGTTACAATGAAGCTTGTTTGTTACAGTTAATTACATTTCAATTCAAGTAATTCATAAACCAGGAAAGTTGAACCTCTTTCAAGGAGTGTTTTCATTTATTTATTTATTTCATTTATTTATTCATTCCAGTATAAATATATAATTCACAGGAGGAGTCACAAACTACGTTAAACAGGAAGAACAACTAGTATAAAAGGAAATTAAAGAGAAAACAGTTAAGATGATAGGATATCATATAAAATACATCTACACATACAAAGGTTCATACATAAAACGATGTCGTTTTGGGTTTCCATATATGATTAGTAGAATTGTATCAGAATATTTGTCAAACTAAAACTGCTAATTATACAACCGTTCATCTTCGATCAACTATAATCTCATTTTAATCAGCATTTGTGTGTGACATTGCTATACAAGTTACATATAAATTGTTCAGCCGAATTTGGTCAGACCATCAACGCTGGGAAAAAATTGGAATCGTGTTCATTCATCACTTCTTAGCAGACCTCCATTAAAAACAATGGCTACGACAAGTTTTCTAGGTATAGTCTCAGTTGCAATCATAATTTCATCAATTCTCGGTATGTTTCATTAAACTACATTGCAAATTACTGCGAATAGTAGTAATTATGTTTATGCAAAATGCATCAAATTCCCCTGAATATCTCCCATATCTTATACATAAATTATATACAAGACATCATACATAAAAGTATATCAAACGGTCAAAGGTCGCCAATCAATTGGTAGACTAGAGGGGGGGAGGCATAGTTTCATAAAGGTAACGTTAAAGTGAGGTAACACAAGACGAATCACACATCGTAATCAAGACAGGTTAGTACCGTATGAAGTTAATTTAAGTCTTATACCACCACTGTTAATCTGTCACTACAATATGGACAGGAATTTGGAGTCCAATTACTACTTAATTAGTTTGCAGTCAGATGGTTGACCTTAAACATACTACATCAATTTCACTTGAAGCTTCAAGACCAAATGTCTTATATAACCTTCTGGGCAATATCATAATTCAATGGGACTTGTCCGGTCTAACCAGCTGAGTGACCTAACCACGGTAAACTCAAGCTTGCCATTGAACGGTCAGTCTTCCCGATAATTGCTCAGGATTTTCCACCATGTTCATTAGAAACGCTGATATTCCCAGAAGAAGAACCGAATCTATATAGCTTTGCTATTTGACATCTTATGAAAATCTAGCAGCTGTATTAATGAACGGCACAGCGATACCACTTTGCGCGGTTGTCAATAATTCAGAAATTCTATCTTCTAGATTTGATGACAAACCGTGCTGACGATGAATAATCTGGACAGGTATTCCGCAGGCCTCCCAATGACTCACGCATCTACTCAAGACTAGCTCGTCATAATTGCAACCGAATCATCATCGACAAACCGGTAGGTTCCTCCTCAATAAAAGGACGGCTAATGGTAGAATTTGCAACCTGTAAGCAAGTCTCCCTGTATAATGTAAACAACTGTAATTAAAGACTGGCAGTTGTCCCAGAACTTTCATGTAGGATGACCTGATCCAAAAATAATCAAAAAGGGGGGAAAATGGCGAGCATAACCGACCGAGCAGCAAATAGGAGGCTGGGGAACTGGGGCAGAAATTCTCTGGCGGAGTAAGGTTGGTCTTTGAGCTATATCCAGACAGTTGTGCAAGATGTGTGTAATTAGCTCGATGTTGTGTGTTTGATGAGGATGGCCATCATAGTCAATTATCGAAAGGCATACGTAGAATGGTAGGAAGCAGGAAAACTCAACAACACAGCTTTATTTGAGAAGTTACGAACTGTGCCTACAAGAAAAAAAATTCTGGTCTTGGTTCTTTTCTGTTTCTGGTTCTATCTCTGTTTAGCAGCTATTGTTTAATCTTTATTTTCTTAAATATTACTTTATGCTCCATGATTACAACGCAATCAGCTGGTCTCGGTTCTTTTTCTATTTGTCTTTCTCTTTCTATCTCTGTTAAGCAGCTTTTCTTTTAATTTTTTTTTTTTAAATATTATTTGATACTCCATAAATACAATGCAAGTAGCTTGAAAAGATCATATCATGATGATGGCTGAAAATTTGATGTTACCTTTTTTTAATCTTCCTTACACACATGCATTCTTCACTGATCAAAACAAGATGGCTTCTTCACAAGATGGCGCGCCTCCATGGAATGCTGAAAGTGCCAGGTTAACAATGGCTTTGCAGCATTGTAAAACAGGTTACTGCAGGCACACAACCCAGACCTTACTGCAGGTTGGCAAATTTACAAATGTTGATATTTAACTGTTCTCTTATCAAAAACTAAACTTTCTTATCTAGCTAGTCCAACCCACATTTTTGACTATTTCACACTGTTCGCCAACGACCCTTACGATCAAGTCATGGTCCACTTCCTCCTCCTTCTAGATCTACAAAGAAGCAACCTTTTCCCCTCTCCCTTTTTTGGAGCGTGTGCAGTGGGCTAGCTATCACTGGATGACACTTCATATTTCTCACGATCTAGACTGGTATACCCACAAACTCACATAATAAGCTTTGTTTACTTCTACTACTACTTATTAAAGAAACAATCTTCCATTAAACTAGAATATTTGTATGGAAAGGATTATCAGAACGTTGTCGACACGGTTCAGCCAGACTGTATATGTTCTGAGGGTGATGGGTGAGCATCCCTGAGATGGTACAGCAGGACATTCTAGGCACGGTAGAACGAGGTGCTAAGGTTGTGAGGAGACAGGTAAGCAAGGAGCGAAGTAAATACAGTAATTCATGACCAAGAATGACAACCAAAGGATTGACATCCCAAAACTCTTGTGTACACTTTGTAGATGGTGTTAGCTTTCCACCTCTATTTAGTATAGTACATTGCATCCGTAAGATAATCCACGACTCTCATACTGTAGCCAAGCCACAGAAATCATCGGGCCTCTCTATCATCACTAACAAAATCATATCATGAAAGTTAAGTGAAGTAGTTTTCATATATTGGGCTGATCTAAAAGATTTAAGAGAGAGCAATTCCTAGGATATCTTCCCTTCTCTTCATGAAGCAGGTATCCTAGCAACATTCACACTTGATGATTTCCACACCTCTAATCTCATTTAGGTAACTACATCTTGCAGGAACATATATTGATTAATGAAATATGCTCCATCAAACATCGCCACTCGACCAAATCTTATCATGTTCGTCTTACAGCTTCATTGCTATAGCTCTAAAAGAGCCGCACTCAAGACGAGGGAAAATAAAACGGGGGTTTACTAGTCACTAACCCGACAAGGAAAGATGCAAAACATGATGGTGCAGTCACATTAAGGAATATATGCTGGGTCATATTCATCGAGGCAGAAATATCAAAAGGGTTAATCTCAGGTGTATTCACATTCACAATCTTAGGTCACAGTTCGATACGAATAATGTTAAGAAGAATCCAGACGAAAAAACCAAACGATGCTGGCAATTTGGATGGTAGAATGAGAAGGAAGGACATTGACCTGAGGGGCCGGTCATAGAGGGCGCAAAGTGTTAAAAGGTTACCAGTTCATTCTAGGTACAGTAGAATGAGGGTGCTAAAGTTGTGGGGAGACAGGTAACGAGGAGCGAAGAAAATTCACATTTAAAAATACTGGATACGTGACCATCATATCCCGGCATATCATACATGATCCCAGGTGTATTTGCATATATTTAGAAGCTGGGACAATATCAGAATGCTATGAATAATAATTGTTACCTCAAAGAATAGATACAATGTTTCACTATCATCACAGCAGGAATAAAAAAAAAATTAAATTTTCAATACTTATGTTGTTGTAAGGGAAGCCGATTATTATGTCCTTCTTTTTCAATAAATTTAGTTCCCTCAACGTTCTTGGAACTTGAAGTTTCTTTTTGTCATAATTACACATTTTCCTATATTGCTTACGAAAAACAATGTACATTGTTCGAACAGTTTAAAGAAATATAAAAAAATAAATAAAAAAAATAAAAAGACAGAACCTCTTTAATTATTCTCCAGTTCATTTTGTCCTAGTGAATGATCAAAATTAACATTTATGATGAAGAACCCAAGATTACCGACGACAGTTACACATACTGTGCAAACGATGTTTGACAACATAGTCCCTTATGCACTATAAACTTTCTGATGTAAAATGACATATTGCATCAAATTTCATCTAATTTACGGATCCAGAATGGAATATATCATAATAAATAAATCAAACCAGAAAATTTTGGTAATGGTGAAATTGCAGAGCCTCCCTCATGTTAATGTTGTAGTGAAAACTAAACGAAATCAATTCAAGCAGAATAATTTACAGCTTGTAAAGGGAGGCAGAGGCAGTACAAGTTAAGGTAGATATGGAGTGATGGACCAATGGACCAAAAAAGAAAATGGAAATAATTTTGATAGAGCAACATGGTAAAGTATAGAGCGTGGTGGCCAATTGGCTAAGGCGCCGGACTCGTGATCCAAGGATTGCTGGTTCGATTCATGCCTAGTTCATTACGTTGTGTCCTTGGGCAAGATGCTTTATCTCACTTGCCTCTCTCCACCCAGGGGTTAAATGGGTACCTGTGAGGTAACTTGTCATTGGGCGCAGTATATAACTGCTGTCAACTGGAGGGATTGTCTCTGGGACAGGTTATCATTGACCAGGGTTAATATAACGTCTGTAAAGCGCTTTGAGACCTATCGCTGGTGTAAAGCGCTATATAAAAATCAAATATTATTATTATTAAAGTATAGAGCAGAGACCATTTCAAATTTAAAGTATATAGCTGAAGACAGTACCTCTCTCTGTCTGTTGGTAAAACACATACATGTATTTTCTACTACCCGGAGGTCAGTACTGGTTCTTATCCAGTTTCCGGCCCTAAATAGTGAGTAAAATTAGATTTTTAACCGATGGAAATGGTCCTCTAGTCACCAAATTATTAATCAAATGATAGAATGGTAAATACGTATATGGCGCGTCCAAACTTTTCCAGACTTTTTCATATGGGGGGTCTGAGGGGGTAACAAAGAGTTCAAGTGGGGGGGGGGGTTCGTGTGACTAGTTCAGTCAAACACATACAGATAAATATTGCAGATCATGTAATGAGGACTGTTGGATTGTAGTTTTCATAAACCATTTCAAGTAAAATAAAAATTAATTCAAACAGAACCCTGGATGAATAAATATTTCAAGAAACAAATATTCTTCAGGTTTTTAAATAAATACCCTTTCCTAACGCTACTCTTTAGTACTTATTAGGGCATACAATTAAGGATAGGGACTGGCCTTTCAACATTCTCTATTACACCTAATCCTTCTATAAAAGTCTTCAATTCTCTTTAAAATGCTCATAGAGTTATTTCTCCTCTAAAGTGGCCTTCATTATCATCCTTAGTTTGATCTGATCTTGTGTCAAACCACACCTTGGCTTAAGCCTCAATACAAGACATGGCATTGCTACTACAATTTCCCTTATCATAAATTTATTGAATTCCACAGGGGCTCTGATATCATTACAGCCAAGAAGACGACGATATCACACCAAGCATTGATATTTATCTCCTCCGCACCTCTTCCGTGGCGAGGTCCGAATCCTACTCTATAGTTTTTTAACGTCTTTTAACGTCAGCATGTGCGAGTGAGTAATTTGAGTATGTTTATGGTAGGACACGAAAGTCACTGCATGTTATTTAAACTATTGGACACACGAATCTTATAGCATTTGTAATTGAATCATCATCGCGATTCGCATCGCTCTGGACAAATGATTAAGTGGTAACGATAGTATATAAGGGTTACACGAAAGATAAAATGAGAGGAGCAGGGTGACTTCTTGCGAAATCTGATAGATATTTATTTAGACTTTCATGCATCAGAATATAAATTATGGACTATAGCATTTCTGATCTGAATGTACACCGTACAGAAGGGAACATTCTACACAGACAGGTGACTTGAACTACTGTGCTTACTTTTAGCAAATTGCATAGTAGCTGATTATTAAACACTACAATTGGCCATGGAAGTCATGGTTGGGCCAGGGAAGTCATGGTTGGGCCAGGGGAGTCATGGTTGGGCCATGGAAGTCATGGTTGGGCCAGGGAGGTCAGGTTGGGCCAGTGAAGTCATGGTTGGGCCAGTGAAGTCATGGTTGGGCCAATTTGTTTTATGCAGTTGTCGAACATTACCAATTACTGTAAGCTGGGAAGTAAATCGAGTTAGTTCATGCTTGTTGAACAAGGGGGAAAGTAAATACTTTCTGTATCTAAGTATTGTGGCATATTCCCCACATATGCACAGGCCTACTTGCAGGTGTACAGCCGTGTAGCAGCTAAGAGACCATAGCATGACAAATGAAGCTTTAAAACAAGCAAACAACAAATGAAAAACAGCTGGGTGAAAACAACAATGTTCAAAAAATAGGCAGTGAAGATATCAACTCCAAAAAGCTAGGAGCGAGGCTGAAATGAGCTCATGAATGCTTTACGGGCACGTTGACCCCAACTTGTATTAGAGGTTGTACTTCATCGTTTGACTTTGTGAACTATACAATTCTCACCATTATATTCAAAGGGGTGTGAAGTTTATGTTTTCTTTTGGTTTGATATTTACCTTTTATTTGATTTTTTTTTGCTGACATCACAACTGGCTGAACGCCAACAGTTTTGGCTTTACACAGTTTTTTGGAACTTTCAGAAACAATGGCAGAAATTTCAACATTCCCAGGATTAGCAAACACAATTTATGGCATTTTTCAGACAATGTGTAATATCAAAGTTTGGGGTCGATGGGCATGGATTACAGTCATATATTTTGGTAGATGAGTGTGCAGTGTAATGAACTCACTGGAATTGTGGAAAGGGTGTCACTCCTGGCTTTGATTCGGTTCAGTCTTCACACACAGAGGGACTAATCTTCTCTGATCTACTGGCAACTATATTACTATTATTATTACTAGTAATCTTGATTTCTCAACTGGAAACAATAAGTTAATTTGCATTGCAAATTTTGTCACTGAAGCCTTGTGGTATGACACATACTATAGATTTATTTGAAGTTAATTGTCTTTGAAGTCTGATGTAACATCACATTATAGTTCACAATATCTTACAGTAGCTTTGAGGTGCGGCTCAGAAGTAATGTCAAAGTTATCCTGTTAACGTAACTTAATAGTGCCACAGTACCACACACTGTGCTAGACAGTCTGCATAACAAACTGTAGTCTGCATAACAAACACTTCGGAGAACGTAATATAAAATTATTCCATGTATTCATCGGCCAATAGCCAATCGAGCAACACCGTTCGGGAGAGATTTGCCCGCTTTTGCCTGCCTGCCTGACAGATACGAATATCAGAGACCTTAATTGACACAAATAAGCGTGATTTAATGCAAACTTGTGCAAAGTACAGTGCCATGCATGACGAAGGAAAATCAAAGTATATCCGATGACATAAATCCGGTTCTCACTGAGCATCAGTTAATAAAGTTACCTACACAATTACCACAATCAGCTGCTTATTTGTAAAATGCTAAAAGAAACATGAATACTGACCAACCTCTCCACAATTTTGTGAGAAATGACTTTACAAGATATTTCAAATATCAGTGCATATTGTACCACGAAACTTACTGTTTTGAACATTTATCGATGAAGACATTTGACCTGTGTCCTCTTAAATCATGCTCTTCCCCTTCACATATGTATTAAGTACCTAACCTATAGCAAATGGTACTGTAGCTTATAGTATTGTATCCATATGTATTCACTCACTTCTAGATCATTGCCCACCTTCTCTTTCTTCCAATATCAATCATTTCCAGTGTTCAAAACCAATTCCTAACTAAACTTTCATGGATCTGCCCAATCAAAGAGGTTTAATGATACCAAAACAGTGTTCCGCCTTAGTCAAAACACGTTACAGATTTTTAAAAACAACAAGAAAAAGTCAAAGGATAATTCAATGCAACACTGGAATAGCGTGTTGAGAACATCTCTTCCAGATGATTAAGTCCAAACCACAGCTAGAAATCATCAAAACAATTTAAAAACCAAGGAAAAGTATCAACCAAAAAAGACTTCTATGCCTCACGCATGGAAGGAGGAGGTGATGGAAACTGACCTGGTAAATGGGGGGGGGGGGATGGGGCACAGTGCTAAAATGTTACCAGTTACATGGCTAGGTAGGTAGCAAGGTGCAACAATAGAGTCGAGACCGGTAAGAGAGAAGTACAGTAAATGAGGCTTCTATAATGCAGAAGTTGGCTTAAATATTAAATATGTTAAAAGGTTACCAATTAGTTCTAGGAACGGTAGACCTAGAGTGCTAAGGTTGTGGGGAGACAGGTAAGAGAGGAATGAAGTAAATCCTATAGCACTTAATTTCATTCAAACATTGGAGGAACTGACTACTGATACATTTTTCCACATTTTTCATACATGCCAAATTTCATTGGCTTCACGCCCCATTTGTACTAACAAGGCTTGAATACAGGTACCAGTTCAGCAAAACTGGTGGCTAGTTCGCTAGTGTAGCCTAGCCTACAACATGTATACACATTTTATTGCTGAGTACTGTACCCCCATTAGTAACCTACTGGCCCATGATGTAAGAGAAGTACAGAACCATTAGATGATTTCAGAACTCCTGGATCATCAATCACTAATGAAAACTAGGATCAACTGTGTCCTGGCTCTTAACAACAGATGTTTACATTGGGATTTGAAAATCCTTTCTGGAATGCTGGTGTGACCATAACAGTTTTAACTGTCCTGGGCTTGACCTTACCGTTGGGGTCAAATGAGAGATAGATTGAATGACCATGTGAAAATAGTTCCCTCTTCTTCTTTTCCCAAGGTAGTAGACACTCTCATGTGTCTCGTAACTTTCAATCAAACACAATTTGGATAGATTTTATAGCTGTCAGTCATAATTCTAACAAAATTCAATAATGCTTTTATGGGGGGGGGTGGGAGCAAAATTTTTTTTTCCAGAGGATATATATGTTAAGTGTCACAAAGAAGTACTTTAAAGAAACAGGTCTAGATTCTTTCCTCTAGCATAATCCATTCTGTAAGAGATACCAGCACCATTTCAGTTACTTCACCACTCTCTTACCAGGGTGACCTCAACATATAGCCTGTAAATCTACCTATACAGAAACTCACACACCTTGATAGTATCCTCTTTCATTCAAACCAGGTCCAGATGAGCTTGGGAAAGCTCACCTAGTCTGGAGCATATATAAAGTTATAAACCCCAGTAAAACAGAAAAACGCAGTAAGGCGCGAGAGAAAACGGAGCTTGAAAAACACGCGTTTCACTTCGGAATGGTAAATTCGGAAAGAAGATATAGTGCACAGTCAGGGTCACCGGGGGCGCAGTGCTAAAATTATACCAGTGGCGTCTTGGTAGACTAGAAAAGGTGCGTTAGTGTAGTTGGAGACAGGTAAGAGAGGAGTGAAGTAAATACCTGTCTACTCAGATTGTTACATCCTTGTGCACTCTTCTCTGTCATGCTAGACACCAAAGCAAATAATGTGAAGATCGATGTGAAACATAATTCTACAGTTGATGACCCAATTTTCACCATAATCCTGGCGACCTTTCAGTGGCAGACGACAAATGTTGCAGCCTGTGGAAGGGGGTCTGTGGGGAGGGGTCTGTGGGGAGGGGGTCTGTGGGGAGGGGATCTGTGGGGAGGGGGTTTGTGGGGAGGGGTCTGTGGGGAGAGGAGTCCATGGGGAGGTAGTCTAGGGAGTACTGCATACATGTGCAACATACTTTTTGAAAGTTTGGTGTCTTGTAATGATGGAAGTCTATACTCTACATGGTAAAATGAGAAGGTGGTGGTAGGCTCAAAGTGGCCATCCCCCTGGGGAGGAAAAGTGTTAAAAGGTGACCTAGAGTCACAGCAGACATGGTGCAGTGAGGGTGCTTTGGTGGTGAGGAAACAGGTAAGTGAAAGTAATTATGCAAACTCAGTTTTAAAACAATGAGGGAGGAGAGGCAACCACAATCAGGTGACGGAGAGACCATTATCCCCTGTATTTACTTACAATCTACATTTAATTATGCTGTAAATGGCTTATAAATCAACTCTTTCCATTTAATAACCCTTTTTGCAGAAACACTCGAGCATTTCTTTCTGTGGAAACTACAAGACTATACATACTGCATGCTGACATCAACTAACTAGCCAATCTCTATTTTAATCAATGGAGAGAAAAAATGTTAGCAATAAACTTAACACACAATTCTTTGTATAAATGCAAACTTCTAGTCACTCTCTCTTGGAAAAAAAAAATAATATGCAAGCTGTTTTCCATTTATTTACATCGTACACTTATCAAAATTCCCCTTCATATCTGCTCACTCTTAGAAAATGCAAACCCACCAAATTTCATTTATGTAGAGTAAGCACACAGTAATCAAAGAAATACACAGTTCTGTCGACAACTTAATCACAAAATGTACACAGAACCACAAAATTGAGCGATGGCTGAAAAATCAATAAAACACACTCTCAATTATCCGAAGTGGATTTCATCTACAAGCTGTAGCGTGAAACTATAACAATGTTTCTTTTGCTGAAGACACCGCGTCTCTTCGTTTAAATATGTACACAAACCATGTCTATAAACATGCATTCTTATGTACATGTACATGTAATGTCTGCTTCAAATCAAGTTGCATGACATACTACCAATATAACAATTAAATTTAATAGTAAAAGGAAAGTTAAATAAAAGCTAACGAAAGAGAACAAAGTTATTTTTGGTGGCTTCTTCTTTCATTTATGTATTTTCTTATACAATTCTATGTCATACTCTTCTTGAATGTAGAAGAAAAACAGTTCTCCAAAAAAAAATTAAACTATAAAAATTTAATTTATTGGAAAAGGTATGGCAGTATAATACTTAGTTAAAACAATAAATACATTCAAACATGTAGACATTTGTACAACAAAATAAATCTGAAGATGAAACATGGGTCTTTAAAGGACACATCAGGATTTTAAGTTTGTTTTATAGTTTTGAGATTTTATTAGTGTTTGTTTTGTTGTTGTGTTTCCACGGCAAGGCACTTGCTACTTTAAGAGGTTATGAGATGAAAGCAGCCAATCTTTGCAAAATAGATATATGTAGTAGTTCTTATCATTGGCATTAGTTCTGCTGGTGAATCAGTAATTTTTTTTTCTTATGTTATAATGTTTACAAGAACTTTGAAATAGCCAGGCTTTTTTTTCTTTGTTTTGTTTCGTTTGTATTTCTATTCATGTCAACTTAAAGGGTGTGAAGATTCTCACAAAAAGAAACGTCTGATGCCGGTATTGTTACCTAGTTTTGAATGAGGTGTAACAGAAGTGTTAGACACCACCATCGATCCCAGAAAATACACACACAACTTGCTACCGTCGGTAATTAGCCACTAGTGTACAGTCAATACATACAGCTACGGTCAATACCCACAACACAGTGTACATAGCAGCGTGGACATCTCAGGTATAGATAAAAGATAACATGGTATCACGTTTCATTACTGTCTGCATTTTGTAGCGACAAGAAGAAAACGTCATTTGCAAGCAACGGAAAGTTAACTTTTTCAGAGCGTGGCACGCAGTTTGGGGCGAGTCTTCAATGCCTTTAATTATCCCATTGTTCCTACAGTTTGTAATATTACTAAGTACAGGTCTACAGAAGTCATCAATCATTATCACCCACCACTAGAGACATTTTCAACTCTACCTGACAGTTTCAACCTTGTTATTTTACTTAATACCACATATATAGCCACAAGTACAAACCACATTAACATGGAGACTGATACCAAGGTGCTTTCACTCAATGCACTGGCAGCATGACAGCATCAACTTCAACCACAATACAAAGTACATTGATTTAACAAGACCTTGCATTGCACTACTATATTCAGGCCAAGCTGCCCTTTGACCCCAATATGCACATGATTCAACATGCCAATCCAATTTCAGTTGTGTCTGTGGATACAAACCAGTGGGGGGATCCCAAGGGTGTCCCAGATTCCAAGTTTTTCATATGTCAAAAGCACAATAGCTATTGATGCATTTAGGGTATATTTATAACCATAGAGGATTATAGGAAGGAGCTCTGAACTGATATCAAATGTGATTGACTACAGTACAAACAGTTGGTATTTATGTCATTCTTAATGTGTCTTTTTGTCAGTGTGTGGGTTAGGGTTAGTGTACATTTGACAATAGACTAAGGTAGATCAGAGTGCGCTACATATACAGTAGAGACAGGTAAGAAAGGAATAAAGTATATACTACATCTGTTAAGGTAATCTATTTTGGGGGGGGGGGGTTCTTTTATAGGTGGTAAGGTTATCTATTTTCTTTGATGGGAGTACTCTTTCGATTAAGCCCAAAAGGGTTTCTTAGTTTACTTCCTTTCACATTTTTTACTTATTTGCAGTTATATTGTCTTGTTCACCTTGTTATACTATGTGATGAAACAAATAATAATAATAATCTTTCTGTTAAAAATATTACATACAGTATTCTTAGAGAGAGAGATTCTGGTTTGAAACACAATATCATCTTCTAATGTGCTACTGACAAAATTTATAGAACGGAACAATATTGCTCATCCAGGAAGTAATAGTTTACGTCTTACAAATTGAATAACTTCTGTTCTATTGGTCAAGTGCTCATGAATCCTTATTGTAATTGCATCTTTTGGATTTAACGTGGAAACAGGTGTATTTCTAATCACAATTAACAACCTCCTGAGAGATGGCAAACAAACCATTAAACATGGAAGGAAAATCTCTCGTGCATGTCTTATAAGCAAGTTATCAAGTTCACTGCAAAACTCCTAGAGGGAATGATGTTATTATGCTATACAATTTAGCTGTGCAGAAAGGACTTTCTGGAGAATTCATGGAATAACTGTAAGAGAAATTAGAGCAGTGGCAGATGTCAAATGTGTCTATAAATATAACCAACATATTCAATTATAGGTTGATTTATTTGTTAACCCTGAGTAAATGTGGGTTCAATTTAGTGTCCCAGAATTTATGAAAAATTTAGAGTTAGTAAGTAGAACATATGATACTAGTAAAATGTTGAACAAGATAAAGACAGCATTGTAGTTTTTATTCTCAAGGAACACATGACCTGATAAATAGTTTTTTTTTAAAGGAACATAACATGAATATAGAGTAAGAATAATGCACATGCCCATATTCAGGTACTAACAGTTTAATACTGAATAGTACAATTATCAAAGGATCTTGAGGGACCTTTGTTTCCTTGGGTCCCCCCCCCCACTTTATGGGGGGGTGGATGTGGACATGGCAGGAAGGCTAACCATTTTGTTTTCCTTTTTGAAAGTTTCCTTTTTGAAAGTTTCTTCGTAACTTCTTTGGGAAGTGGGAGGGGGATTGCGAGGTTGAGGGAAAATAAAGACCACTTTGCAATTGTGGAATAGTCTAGATTAACCAAAATTCCTTTCAAACTTATTGAAAAATTCCAGAAATAGAATCACTCATGTCATGTTTCCTTCATATGTGAAAACACCCCACAACTTCAAACAAATCTAATGACAAATTGTCTTTTATTATCCATTCATAAAATGTTCCTTTCAATTTGTCAAAACGAAAGTCAAATTCATGTCACAAAATAATCCTCACAAGAGGAAGAAGCTGTCACCCCCAGGTCAAAAAAAAAAGAAGAAAAATCAAGAAATTTACCTACATCTGTTTTGAAGAATTTAGTCCACATTCTTATCCTTTTGCAAAGAGGGAAAGCCAGGCTTCCAGCCAACCCCTCAGACATGACTCAGCATGACTAAAACTTCCATAGGACTGACAAGCAGAATGTAATAATTGTGTCATGGATCTATTTAAGGTGTAGAGTGAGAGTATGTGCTGGTTAAAGTTTTACTTTTTTGTATTTCAAATATTTATCATGCTGAAGATGGATGTTGTCTATACCTATGTATGTATTAATCACACATAATTACATACAACAGATCAAACGTGTGGGATACGTAGCTACGTGTTGTGGCTTGTTACAAACGTCAAATTCAATATTAAACGGTCATAAATGGAGGGGGGATTTGGCTGTAGTATAGCTGAAGCCAACCCCAGTATAGGGGGGGGGGGAGAGGTCTAGGGAATCCTCTGTCAAAAAA